>CM035424.1:46261596-46399096 GCA_020310875.1 Ceratopteris richardii
TGTTCAAATCGATTGAATCCTATTATTGATAGTTTGTATTTCTTTTATTGTAAGTATCCAAGAAGCAAGTGCATAAGTTGTTTCTTGTTGAGTTTTATAAAAAATTGGCCATAACTTTGGTTTTGCGTTTTGTGCCTTTAAATCATTTCTTGATGCGATGTGTCTTTTAATCCAAGAAAATGTTGCCATAATGAATAACCAACATTCTTGAATAAATGCATAGGATCAAAAAGATGGCATATCTTTAATTCCTTCCAATACTACAAATAACGCCATATCAACATATTCTCTGCTAGTGCAAATTTTTCTTTATCTCTAATCTTTACATTCTCGTTATCTTCAGCATCATTGAAGATTTTGGATTCTGGATCTATAAGAGGCCCATCTGTCCAATTTTTATACCAATCCATAAATGTCATTGGTTTTGGACATTGACTTGTTTCAATCTTTCCATTAAAATGTAACGCTTCTCTTTTGCATCTTAATGGATTATCATCAGTCAAGAAGCATTGATGTCGAGGATAAATATTTTTATTGAGATTCTTACTATAAACTCATCTCAACCAATCACCACAATAAGGACAAGCCTTACATCCCTTAGTCGATATTCTCCCATCATGAAAACCATAAAAATATAATCAGATTAAGTCATATAAATGTATACATATTAAATAAAAAAATTTAGATCGTTCCCTAAACAGACACCATATGCTAAAAAATTGTGTATAGTCCAAGCCATAATTCCAAGAACCATAACGTGCCTTTGATTAATGGTTTTCGATACATCAATGACATTAATACCTCTCCATAAGTCTTTGAGATTGTCAATGAGAGGAGCAAGATATAGATTCATGTTTTTAACTTGTCTTTTTCTCGGGATTACAAGTGAAAGCATCAAATCTTCCTTTTTAATGCTAAGGTATGGTGGGATATTGTAGTTAATGACTACCAAAGGCCATGTTGTGAGAAGAGATGGTGGATACCTCCAAAGAATGATTTTGGTGTTGCAAAAACCTGCTCTTTGCCTGCCAAGATAACTTCAGAGATGCTAAGTAGACACTTTCACCTTGCTAATGATCCATAAGTACCTCCTAAGTACTTTGGAAGATCAATCTCAAACGGATTAATCAAAACGTATGAGTTGACACAAAAAAGATGATAAAAAACTTGCTATTTTGGGATGAGAAGCACTCAAGAGTTTCACTTAGAGCTCGCAGCCTACTAAGAATTGTCCAAAGATATTTTGCACATATAGTGAACCCAAGACAATAAATGTAGTGAGTTTTAATGAACCATGCTGAGAGAAATCCATTTAGGAACATTAGGGTGTCATCTTGACTTTTATGGAAAAATCTTCCTACATACATAGGTCACCTCAAATAGATGTATCTCATGGATTAGGGAACCAAATATGATGAAAATTGACATGAACCCATTTGGATTGATTTTCCTGATCTATCAATCAAGTTTTATCCTTTGACAGAGAAATTTGGTAGCATTTTGGCTAGAGTCGTAAGTCAAAAATCCGGAAGAGGGAGTTTTAACCCTAAGTTGGACCCTCATATTATGGTTGAGTGTTTGACTAATCATGTTAAGGGAGACACCACATTCATCTTCATGAAGTATAGTTTTTCTACGAGTCTCACAAGGTGTGTCATCTTCAGCACTAAAAAGACTGCACTCCTAGCATGGATATTAAGAAAAATGAATGCACAGAGAGTCACTAAAAAATGGGCAGATCTATTACATATATCGCTAGCTCCACCTCCCACAATGCTGTGAAAAACATCCATATTTGAATATGTACCTATATACTCTAAAACATGGAAAATTGCTACACCTTGAAGTTCATATGAAATTATACTCGCACTGGATATAAAGAAGTTTTAAGGGTATATCATTATCTCTGTGAGAAAATTTCGGATTAAGTGGTGTGTCAGAAAATGTGTATGACGTTCGGATGCATGTGCGAGAAGACTTTCTAAGGTACACATGTAACATGCGAGCAGCATGTACATATGTTTTTTGATAGGATGTATTATGTGAGAACATATAATGTCAAAAATAGATGCTGTGGCAGAATGAGGTGTTAAAACCAGAGAATTGTATGTCAAACACATACAATATCCTCCAAATAATTACTTCTTATTTTTTTATGATTCCAATAGCAATCTTCAAGTCATTTTTGAAGGGCAATGGCTATTAAAAAGTATTCCCAAATGGGTTTTGAAGTGGTATGCAGGGTTTAATCCCCATGGCCCTAAACCTTCCAAAGTGCCCATTTGGATTGAAATTGTTGATCGACCAGTCGAGTTTTATCCTTGGGTGGAGAAACTTGGTAGCATTTTGGTTAGAGTCCTAGGTCAAGAAATCAAGAAGTGTTAGTATCAACCCTAAGTGGGACCCTCAAATTATAGTTGAGACTATGGATGAGTTTTTGAATAATCATGTTAAGGCATGGATATTAAGAAAAATGAACGCAGAGATAGTCACTAAAAAAAGGTCAAATTCATTACATATACTGCTATAGCTCCACCTCCCACAACTCTATGAAAAACAACTATAATTGAATATGTACTCTAAAACATGGAAAATCACCACACCTTGAAGTCCATATGAAATTATGCTCTCGCTGGATATAAAGACATTTTAAGGGTATATTATTATGTGTGTGAGACGATTTTGGACTAAGTGGTGTGTCCCAAAATGTGTGTGAAGTTCGATTGGCTTTCACTGGATGCATGTGAGAAAAGATTGTATAAGATGCGAGCAGCGTGCACATATGTTTTCTCATAGGATGTATTATGTGAGAACATATAATGTCAGAACTAGATGATGGTGGCACAATAAGGTGTTAAAACCAGAGGATTGTATGTCAACACATAATTACTTCTTTTTTTTTTTATGATTACAATAGCGCTCTTCAAGTCATTCTTGAAGGGCAATGGCTATTAAAAAGTATTCCCATATGGTTTTTAAACTGGTATGTAGGGATGGCTAAACCTTCCAAAGTGCCCATTGGGATTGCTTTTGTTGATCTACCAGCCACGTTTTATCCTTGGGTGGAGAAACTTGGTAGCATTTTGGTTAGAGTCCTAGGTCAAAAATCAAGAAGAGCTAGTCTGAACCCTATGTGGGACCCTCATATTATAGTTGAGTTTTTGAATAATCATGTTAAGGGAGCTACCACAAGTTCATCATGTTAAGGGAGATACCACAACCAAAATGAGATTATTCATGTTAAAGGAGATACACATGTTGATCACCATACAATGCCCCTCCCCCCCCCCCCCCCCAAAAAAAAAAAAATTAAGCTTCATGCCCTTTCAATAGTGAAGTTTGTTGTGAAGCGGCATAAGCACCTAGTCCTAGGCTATCCTAAGTGAGACATCGAAACCAATTGTCATTCCCAATAGATGCAAGATTTGTCCATTGGGGAGCTTCTCACACCCCAAGTCGATATGAAACTATGACAATTCCCCATGATAGACTTAAAAACAACTTATTTAGTGTGATTTACTCTAGGAATGCAAGCCTCACAAAAGGTGTTGAGACCTATGATACTGCTAGAAGGAAGTCATTCTGTGCAAATTTTTATTCAAGATAATATTCATGTCATCTACTAAATATCTCATGATTATTGGGTCCTAGAAAATAGGAAGTGAGAGCCCCCAAATCTTGCCACTATGGACGTGATGGTTCACCAAGCAACTAACATCCTCCATAGTGATAGCAGAAAGCAATGAGCTAGTGTACAACCTTGTTTGATAGAGAAATTTAATATGATATCTTAATAGAGTTGGTATTTTAAATTAGTAAAGTATCGGCATTGGCAAGACGTATCAAAATCATCTTGATAAATTTATAGTCACATCAAAGGTCCTTCAAAGATTGGAGAATAAAGTCCCATTCAATTTAGCCATATGCTTTCTCAAAGTGGATCTTGAGAAAGAGTTCATATGGAAAAGATTTATTTGCAAAGTCAATGCCTCCACAAACATGGATAATAGCCTCAAGGATGTACCTACCTTTTATGGATTTTTTATGATCCTCATTAATCCAAGAATGAAGGTGGTTAGAAATATGATTAGTGAGGACCTTGGCAAAAATCCTATGGGTCAGGATTCTTTATCTTGTTTTTAACATCTCTTTTGTGACTAAGCTTAATCATGCCTTCGTTAAGCTAACAAAGTAACGTGTAAAAATGCAGAGCCTAATGCCAAACGAAAACATGCTTGAGCATTTTGAAGAACTCATTAGTGATGCCACCCAACTGTGGGCTTTTACCTTTAGGAAGGGAGTTTGTCATGTCTAAGATTGATGAGCTTGAGATAGCACAATCAAGAAAGTAGATCGTATCTTGTGGAATCGTTTTGGTTTTGAAGAACTCATTAGGGATGATAATTAACACATAATGTTTTTTATCCTTCAGCATTCCTCACCATTATTGTCCATCACAAAAGGGATCGCTTCCTTTTCTGCTTCTTCTTTAGGTATCTACACATTACTTAGTCAATTTATTTTGCTTTTCCCACCCATCAAACTTTAAAGTAATTCTAATTATTCTTCCTTCTAATCTCTCTTTGTATCAAAATTATACTTGTGATATTTTGAATACTCATCTCAAGGTGGGAATGGCCTTGATTTACTTAAATCTCTAGACATAGAGTCTTTGGTAGAGCTTTTCACTTCTAGAATGAAGGATACTTTGGATTTCCTTTTGGATCTTGATCAGATTAGGTTGTGTCTACATAAGAACTCAATTCTAGAACTTTGTGGAAAAGACGTTAGAGCTAAAGGTCTTGATCCAAGTAGTGGGGATATCACAACTAAGTCCACACATTGGGAGATGGAGGGTAGACCCATCTTATCAATGATATTCTATGATATGGAGTTATCTAGTCTAGCCTTCAGAAGGTCCACACATGACTAGAGGTATGACCAAGCAAATCTCTTCTAATCCTTGAACTGCATCAGATCATGGTGGATCTTTAACAAGTCCCAAAGTCTTCCTTACACCCATTTATAACACATACTCTTTGCTTCATCCATGGGAATGAGCCTCCACCATGTTGAAGTCCTAGAAAAGGATGTTGTATGATGATAGGGCATCCAAGAATTGCCAATTAACCAATCTCTCTAAGTCAAGATTGGGTGCATACAAAGGGAAAACGCATAGAAAGAAACAATGGTGAATTTATGTAATAGGCCTTTTTCTACTCAAATAATTTATTTTGAACTTTTTGAATTACATTGTGGGGATAATGTTTAGAATGGACAACTAGGTCACTTTATGCATGTAGGCAAAATTTTGGGATGACAAGTTTTATATCCTCTCTCTAGAGCTTATCCACATCATGTTTTTTGGTTGAAAATCGAATGTGAACATGGAAAAATTAGCAAAAAGTATGTATGACATAATGATAGAGGCTTCATCAAGAAGCTATTTTCCGAATAAATTGTATCGATTGATTCACATCTATAATATGAGAATTTCTATTTCCCTAAGTCATATCTTGTCTTCTCTTCTGCACCACATTTTCCCTTATCTTGTGCAAGTTCTATTTTTCTCTCTCCATTGTTCTTGAGTGATCCCAAGCTTGCGATTGAGGAAATTCCACAAGTGGTATTAGAACAGAATCGATGTGAGCAAGAGGAGCTTTTTCAAAAGGTTCTTGGAGAATTCTGCAAAGAAAGAGGCGGAAAGCAACCAAAAGGACCAACAAATTTGTTCTTAGAGCTGAACAATGAATTAGATGAAGGTGCAGGAACATCTAGTATGCCTAGAGGAAGATAGAAAAACAATTTTGAAGATATGAAGATAGGTGAGTTTGCCCTTAACCAAGTATCCAAGAATGCAACATTCAATGATTTTGATAGTGAAAAGAAGATCGGTGAAGACATGGAGGAATGGATTGAAGAGCTAGAGGATTTCTTTGATCTTTGATAATTTACTAACGACTTCAAGGCAAAAATTGGGATCCTACACCCGCATAGCATCGGAAATTCTATGGTGACAGCCCTATATGCAAACTCGGACACGTTCTAGTGTAGTTCTATGGAAGGAATTTAGAGAGAAAATAGAAAAACACTATTGTTCTCCACACTACCACGTGGAGAAGAAGATGGAGTTCTACAATTTTTGACAACATGAAAGTGACAAGCACAACTTGGTTGTTGATGAGTATAAAGAGAAACTCCTACATCTTCACAAATATGCATTGGAGGTTAGTGGTGATGTTCTCAAGAGCAAGTTTATTGAAGGGCTTTGTGAGGAACTTTGCTATCAACTCAAGGGATCTAGATGTGTCTCATTTTTGGATGTCGTTGCGATGGCCGAGAATTTTGAGAAGATGGAGAAGTTCAATTTGTACAAGGCGAATAGAACCAGATTCATTTCGACACTACATAGTGTTTGTTATACTTTGGAGTTGTCCTCTCCAATCATCATATTATAAAGGATTAGCATAAAAAACACCTTTAATATTTCAATCCGGGAAGTGTAATAAGACTAGAGCCCCTTCTAGTACAAATGTGATCCATGAAATTGCAAGAAAAGACCATATTATAAGATATTTTCTTGAAGAAGGAGTTGAAAACTAGGGTTTGAGATATTTTGAGGTAGGAATAGTTATTTTCCATGATTCTTGTGTCTAAATATGCTATTTTTCATGTAGATTCCAAATATGAACTCAAAATGAAATTTTAATACATGTATAATCATGATGAGACAATCATGATTCTGACAGAAGTGGTATTCTTCACAATCATTAGTAGTTTCCTACAAATAATGACTCAACATTATAAATGACTCCTCTCCTCTCACGATTCACTCAGTAATACACATGTCTCACCAACAAAATCCATGAAAAACACAAGGATAACATTCACATTCAACTATGAAAACTAGAGAAAAGGGAGTAAACAAGACTTTTTGCTAAGAGCTCTCAAATTATTATTCAACAAGCACAAATGATCATCAACCCCTCCAAAATCCAAGATTTTGACCTTTATACTTTTTCAAGTGTCGATGTTCACACTTGAAATTAGGTCCTTTCAACTTCTAATCTAAAAATAACTAAGTTTGAGTGTTCCAAAAAATCTCTAAAAATACATAACATCTAATGGACCATGAGGAAGACTCTTCCTCATTTTTACATCCTTCTGATAATCAT
This sequence comes from Ceratopteris richardii, assembly GCA_020310875.1. Lineage (NCBI taxonomy): Eukaryota > Viridiplantae > Streptophyta > Polypodiopsida > Polypodiales > Pteridaceae > Ceratopteris > Ceratopteris richardii. The sequence continues at coordinate 46,268,772 of CM035424.1, forward strand.
ATGTACAAAAGTTGTCTGTTTTACAAAATCCTTTTGACTTCAAAAAAGACATTCTAACATTTCTTCCCCTCCTAGGCTATTCAAACATACACATACACACACATAGAGATACACACATACACATACACGCACATATATACTTATGCATACACAATGCACATGCATATGCATACATACATACATACATACATACATACATACATACATGCATACACACACATACACACCCACATACACATATAAATACATACATACATATACTCATATATACAGATAGACACACACACAGACATACCCGCACACACACATACACAACCACATACACATATACACACATAGATACACCCACACACACATACACATATACACACATACACACATACACATACCTATGTACACATACACATATACACACATAGATACACCCACACAGAGACATACACATTTCTAATTAGGGGCTATCATGCATGAGTATGAAGACATGCCGGATGAGGAACTCAACTTGAGCATATAGTTACTGACCCAACAGCCAGAGGAAAGCTCTTCTATGGATTCATATGGAGGAAGAGACCTATTTGCCTATAGGTATGTTTCTTTTCATACATTAAGATGTTTAATGATATTAGAACACGTTTTTAGTCATTTTTATATATTTCTTTTCAAGACACCGATACCACCTCCAACTTGTGAAAGCACAGCAAAGGTGCCTATGATGCCTATGAGGACATGCATAGGCAGCCTAGGGCTGGAGTGTGATATGGACTCTGATGGGAGTGTAGTGTATATGAGATATGGATTGGAGTTCAAAAGAAGAATGAGAGCTTTATATGACTCCTATCTATGATTTGTTCACTTGAAATGGAAGTAAGTATAAATTTTACATATAAATTGAAATAAATATTTAATGTTTTACTTATATGAATTTTTTCTTTTTTTAGTGAGTTTGATGAGAGAGATAAAAAATATGGTCTTAGTTGATTGGAGATAGAATTTGGCATTGGGTGGTACCATAACTGCTGCTTGAAAGAGATGCACATACTTATGGCAAATCATTGCGATAATGAACGATATGCATTGTTTTTGTTTGCTATATTTAGGGTTCAGGGTTTACACACAGACACACACACACACACACACACACATATATATATATATATATATATATATATATAAAGTTCTAGGGATATATATATCTTTATCTATACATATACATGTATCTATATCTATATACGTCTCTCTCTCTATATACGTGTATCTATACATATACTTGTGTGTATATATATATATATATATATATATATATATATATATATATATATATATATATATATATATATATATATATATATATATATGTGTGTGTGTGTGTGTGTGTGTGTGTGTGTGTGTGTGTGTGTGTTTGTGTGTACAGATACACATATACACACATACACATACCTACATACACATTTTTAATAAAGGCAAAACTTATGCTCATAAAACAATTTATGTGACATAAATTTTTGTTATATTTCTTAGGGGCTGACATGCATGAGTATGAAGAAATGTCGAATGAGGAACTCCACTTCACCATATACTCACCTAGCAGCAAGAGGAAGGCTCTTGTATGGCTCCATATGCACGAAGACACTTATTTTCCTATAGGTATATTTCTTTTCATAAATTAAGATTTTTAATGATATTATAACACATGTGTTTATTCATTTTTATCTATTTATTTTCAAGACACCTATACCACCTCCAGCTTGTGAGAGCACAATAGAGATGCCTATGAGGACATGCATAGGCAGGCTAGGGCTAAAGTGTGATATAGAATCTGATGGGAGTATAGTGTATATGAGACATGGATTGGAGTTGAGAAGAAGAAGGAGAGCTTTATGTGACTCCTACCTATGATTTCTTCACTTGAAATGGAAGTAAGTATAAATTTTACATATAAATTGAAATAAATCTTTAATGTTTTACGTATATGATTTTTTTCTTTTTGTAGTGAGTTTGATGAGAGAGAGGAAAAATATGTTCTTATTTGATTGGAGACACCATTTGGCACTCAGTGGTCCCATAAATGCTGCCTTAAAGAGATGTGCATACTTATGATGCATCATTGCGTTAATGCACGAAATGCATTGCTTTTTAGTCAGAGTGCTTTGGCTGTTGCACGAAACCCAGTGTTTCATGCACGGACCAAACATATTGAGGTGCATTATCACTATGTGAGAGAGCGCCTTCATGCAGGAGATATTGATTTGGTATATGTGCCTACACAAGATAATGTGGCAGACATATTCACCAAAGCTCTTCCACGGGAAAAGTTTGAAGCTTTTCGCAAAGCTTTAGGCTTATTACCTTGTGGGGGCTGATCTGTAACTCCCTGTATGTGTTCACATCATTCGCTCCAGGGGGGTTTGTTACACTTATATGTTCCTCGAGTAGCTTTGATGTGAACCTTTTCCCTATACATGGGCACTTTTTACTCTAGTGCTGGCTAGAGGTTTTTTCCCCATGTTACCACATACTTGATACTCTCATATGTGGTGGTACTTTGTACTTAGGGATATTATTCAGCTCTTACTTCAGTTCAGTTCATCGATCAATAGAGAGAGCTATTCCAGCCATCGTCTTCTCCGTGTGTATTGTTGCGTTTGTGCTCCTTGTGTGTGCTTCTTGTGTGTCTCTTGCACTTCTACACACACCCAACAGTTAGTTAACAATTATTTTCTCAGTAAACGAATGTTTCTGTCAATTACAGTTGTCTCAGTAAACGCATTTTTGGTCAGTTATAGGTTTCTCAAAAAACGTGTTTTCCGGTAGATCAACGAAGTATATTTCGCAGAGTAAATTAAAGTTTTGTATGAGAGATAGCTTATCTTGTAGCTAGACATCTCTACTATCAGTTCATCAAAGATTTCGGTGAAATGAATATGTACACACAGTACAAAGCCTGACCCGAAAGAGGCATTCTGAACTGGTGAAGTTTTTCTTTTAAACTTCAGAAATAGTTCATTCAGTGAAGGAAGTTCACGCATCACTTCCTTACTTCATGTATATTCACTTGAAGTAATTACAAACAGAATAGGAGTTGATTCCGGTAAGATTCCGATATAATTACGATGACAGTCTAGTGACAGTCCGGTGAAGTTTCAGTGAATTTTTCAATAAATTCAAAATGCAGTCTTATATGTTTGAGTGGCAGTAACTTTGCTAAGCTACTGTTGATTATGGAGGTGTTCTAATTTCACTCTAGCTTAGCATCCCTACGGTGACGCGGCGAATTCCGTAGGCTTGACAAGGTTCGGGCCTTTCCCGTGTCGTCACCAACAAGTGGTTTCAGAGCAAAGGAACCACCATCAGTGGTATCAGAGCCGTGAGATCTAAGAAGAGGTTTCAGAGCTGGTTAACCACACAAGTGGTAACAGAGTAAGAAAGATTCTCAAGAGCAAACGGAAGTGAAGATACAAGAGAATTCGAAGAACCTTCAATCGGTATCAAGAAGTATTCCGAAGTCATTTTCAAGGTAAAGGTTTACAAAAGGTAAAACCCTTTAATATTACACTCACCGGAAGTAACAAAAACAAGAAGATCATGGCAGATCATGTCCAAATTGATAAATTGGACAGAGATAATTATCCCGCATGGGTAATGCGCATGGAAGCCTTACTTATGATTAAGGACTTAATGATGTATGTGACCGGAGAAGAAAAGAAGCCGACCTTCGAAGATGATAGTCAACCGGAAAAAGAAGAATTAGAAGCCTTGAAGCTGTGGCAGAAGAAAGATGCAACGGCAAGAGCTTATATTTATAATACCGTTACAGATCATCTACTACTACACATTAGAGGTCTGGAGAAAGCGGAGGACATATGGAGTGCGTTGGAAGATCATTTCCAAAATACTATGAAAGCTAGGGCTAGCTTATGGTCCGAATTCACAACGTTCAAAAAGAAGTCGAATCAAAGCATTAGTGACTACGTTACTAAGATGAAGGATCTAGCAGATAGTCTTGGATCCATAAATGAAGATGTCGAAGATCATAGATTGATAGCGCAACTGCTAACAGGGTTGAGAGGAGATGAAAGGTGGAAACCTTTCGTACTCTCAACTGAACTTTCTTTAAATCATTTTGTACCAGATTTAAATCAGCTGCTTGGTTTGATGCTCACATATGAGCAAGACCTGAAAGGAGATGCAGATAAAGGACAAAGTTCTGCAATGTACATGAAGAACAAGAAGAAAGCTGACAAAGGTAAGTCAAAAGATGAAGAAGAGTCGAGTTCTCAGGCTTATTACGCAAGAGGTAAAAGCACCGGCAGAGGAAGAGCAAGAGGTTTTGGAAGAGGAAGAAGTAGCCAGAATAACAACAAGAAGGCTTGTTGGATCTGTGGATTAAGTAATCATCTGGCTCATGATTGCTGGCACAATCAACAAGAATCAAATCAAAATCAGAACAGTAATAGCAGAGGCAGAAGTGAAAGATATTAGAGTAATTTCCAAAGAGGAAGATAGAATCAAAGAGGAGGCTATGGTAGAGGTGGAGCAAGAAGCTGGGAACAAAATCAATCCTACAACACCACCTACAACAACTACGCAAATGACACACAGAATGAAAGTCATACATCATTAATGATGAACTCAATCGGCACATCAGATAACGAAGACCTAAAGGTATTTTACATTGATTTTGGATGTTCTAATCACTTGTCAGGAAATATAGAACTGATGTCAGAATTGGAAAAAGGTAGTTCCAGTCATACTGTTCAAACAAGTGACATGGCATAGTGTACATTCTATTGGAAAAGTGAAGTGTAAGAGTGGAGCAGATTTTCTAACCAATGTTTTGTATGTTCCAACAATACCGAAAAATTTGATTCGCATAGGACAGATAGTTGAGAAAGGTTTTCAGGTCAGATTTACAAATGAAGGAGTATTTGTAGAAGATCCCGAGAATGGATATAATCAGATTGTCTCTGGTAAGAAAGAAGGCAGACTCTTTACTTTAAGAGTACAAGGGAACATCGGCCAAGCATTGCTCACACATGGTGAAAAGGTGATTACAGAACTTGATCTCTGGCATAAGAGATTAGGTCATTTCAATGAAAAAGGAATTAAAGCTATGATTTCAAATCAGTCAGTACTGGGATTACCGAATGTACAGAACCAACACATGATTCACAAGTGCGAAGCATGTCAAATGGGAAAAGCCCACAGGTTACCTTTCTAGAAGAAAGAATTCAAACATGATGAAGTACTTGAACTCATTCATACAGATGTATGGGGTCCAACAAAAGAAGGATCAATCAGTGGCTCAAGGTATTATGTTTTATTCATTGATGACGCTACAAGATGGATAACGTTATATGTTTTGAAGGAAAGATAAGAAGTATTTGAAACCTTCAAGCATTTTCATGCATATGCTGAAAGACTCACAGGTCGAAAGCTTAAGAGACTGAGGTCTGATGGAGGGGGAGAATACTTCTCTCGAGAGTTCAATGATTATCTTTGGAATGCAGGTATTAAGAGAGAAATAACCTGTAGGTATACACCACAACAAAATGGTGTAGCAGAAAGAAGGAACCGAACTCTAGTTGAGTTTGTACGAGCTATGCTAAAGGAAAAGGATTGTCCAAACTATCTTTGGGTTGAAGCCGTAAATACAGCTACATACTTGGTAAACAGATTACCGTGTACAGCATTAAATGGAATGACCCCGTATGAAGCTTGGTGGGGAAAGAAACCAACACTTGATCATTGTAAAGTGTTTAGATCAGTAGCTTATGCTTATGTACCATCACAACTCAGACATAAGCTCGAACCAAAAGCAGAGAAATATGTGTTCGTCGGATATGATGAAAAGCAGATGGGCTACAGGTTATGGAGTCCTCTAACAAAATAGTTTATTGTTTCCAGAGATGTTACATTTGATGAACAGAAGAGCTGGTATACAGATCAAAGTCACACAACGGAAGAATTTGAAGAAGAGGTAAGAAGGAAAGAGAAAGGGAAATCAATTGTACAGGTGAATAGAGATGAAGACTATATGCAGGCAAGTACGTCCAGGATCGGATCAGGGATGAGAAATGGAGATGAACAGGGATTTGATGAAGAAGTGTATTCAGATACACATGAAGAGTTTGAACCAAGAAGGTCAAGCAGGACTAGAAGACAACCAGAAAGGTATTCCTATGATACCTCGTATATAACTCAGAAAAATTATGCATATATGGTCAAAGATGATGAAGAACCTCAGAACTATGATGAAGCTAAAGGCAAGAAGCAATGGGAAGAAGCAATGGAAGAAGAGTTTAGCGCACTGGAGGAGAACAAGACATGGGAACTTGTTCCGAAACCAAGTGGTAAGAAAGTGATTGGAAATAAATGGGTTTTCAAAGTGAAGAAACTTGCAGATGGAAGGATAGCCAGATACAAAGCTAGACTGGTTATCAAGGGCTATGCTCAGACACATGGCATAGATTATGATGAGACGTTCAGTGCGGTGGCAAAGATGTCAACCATAAGGACAGTGATTGCTATAGCAGCATCGAAAGGATGGAAGCTAAGTCAGCTAGATATCAAGAATGCATTTCTGAATGGATATATATCAGATGAAGTCTACATGGAACAACCGGAAGGGTTTGTAAGTTCGAGATACCCAAATTTTGTTTGCAGATTAAGAAAAGCACTTTACGGACTGAAGCAAGCTCCAAGAGCTTGGAATTACAGGCTTGTTAAAAATCTCAATGAACTTGGATACCAAAGTTCGAAAGCAGATGCAAGTCTACTCATCAAGAGAACAGAAGAAGGTATGATCTACATTTGCATTTATGTAGATGACATAAATAATCACAGGTACCTCAGATGAAGGAATTAAAGAAGTAAAGAGATTACTTGAAAAGGAGTTTAAGTTCAGTGATCTAGGAAAGTTATCATATTTTCTTGGAATGGAAATCACATACACAGATCATGGTGTATATGTTACGCAAGAAAGGTATCTCTTAAACTTACTGAAGAAGTTTAATATGGAGAATTGCAGAGAAGCTTCAACACCGCTTGAAGTAAATCATAAACTCAGTAAATATGATGGAGCAGAGTAGACATGAGAAAGTATCAGTCGTTAGTGGGAAGTCTAATTTATGCTACACTAACACGACCGAATCTTAGCTATGCAATGGGAGTTCTCTCACAATTCATGCATTGTCCGAAGGATCAACATTGGGTTGCAGGACAAACAGTTCTTAGATATATCAAAAGAACTATAAAGGAAGGATTATATTATCCTTTTACGTCAGATATAAAGCTGAGAGCATTCAGTGACTCAGACTGGGCAGGAAGTCAAGATGACAGAAGATCAACACATGGGTATATGATATACCTAGGAGACAAGCTAGTAAGCTGGTGTTCGAAGAAACAACACACAGTGGCTTTATTGTCAACAGAAGCAGAATATAAAGGACTTGTAGAAGCAGGTAAAGAAGTGATATGGATGCAGACCTTGCTCAAAAGCATGGGTATTGATCAAGGTATACCTATCATACATGGAGATAATATGAGCTCGTTGTATCTTGCAGCAAATCCAGTATTTCATGCAAGAACAAAGCACATAGAAATTCAGTATCATTTCCTGAGGGAAAAGGTAATGGAGAAGGCGATAGAAATAGTATACACTCCGACAAAATATCAGATTGCAGATATTCTAACAAAGAGCTTGGATGGAACAAAGACAAGCAGATTCAAAGAAATGGCAGGTATAAAAGAAACAAAAATATATGAAAGACAAGAAAAGTCATGAGGGGGAGCTGTTGAAGAATCATTCACGAATTTGACATACAGAGAGACATAAAGAAAAAGAAAGATAAAGAGAAGCGGAATCAAAGTATTCAGAAAATCAAAAGCCTTAGTGAAGGGACAAATTCACGACCGTTATGTACAGCACAGAATCTTCTAGAATCAGAGTTTGTTAGAGTTCGTTACACCGAATCAAACTGTATATAAAGAGAGAACGTGCATAAGAAAAGAGAGGGGAGTGCGAGCAAGAACGTGCGTGAGAAGAGCGCGCAGTTTGAAATAGAGCGCATATAGAGATCAAGAATAGGTTTAGAAGACGCCAGAGATCGTGTATGTACAGATGAATAACAGAAACTTGAAACGTCAGGTATTCATCTGAGAGAGATGGTAAGAAGAAACTACTCAGTGTAGGAGAGTTTCCATAGCTTGAGCAAGATGAGGCCAAGCTAGTTTGTACACATCTTCTCTAATAGAAAACACATGTTCATGTGGAAGTTTGCGCGCACTGTTCGTATGTGAAGAAACCTGAGTTTTCCATGCTACGATATAAAGTTAGTTAACAGTTATTTTCTCAGTAAACGAACGTTTCGGTCAATTACAGTTGTCTCAGTAAACGCATTTTCGTTCAGTTATAGGTTTCTCAGAAAATGTGTTTTCCGGTAGATCAACGAAGTATATCTCGTAGAGTAAATTAAAGTTTTGTATGAGAGATAGCTTATCTTGTAGCTAGACATCTCTACTATCAGTTCATCAAAGATTTTGGTGAAATGAATATGTACACACAGTACAAAGCCTGACCGGAAAGAGGCATTCTGAACTGGTGAAGTTTTTCTTTTAAACTTCAGAAACAGTTCATTCAGTGAAGGAAGTTCACGCATCACTTCCTTACTTCATGTATATTCACTTGAATTAATTACAAACAGAATAGGAGTTGATTCCGATAAGATTCCGGTATAATTACGATGACAGTCTGGTGACAGTCCGGTGAAGTTCCAGTGAATTTTTCAGTAAATTCAAAATGCAGTCTTATATGTTTGAGTGGCAGTAACTTTGCTAAGCTACTGTTGATTATGGAGGTGTTCTAATCTCACTCTAGCTTAGCATCCCTACGATGACGCGGCGAATTCCACAGGCTTGACAAGGTTCGGGCCTTTGCCGTGTCATCACCAACAAGTGGTTTCAGAGCAAAGGAACCACCATCAGAATCTACACACATGAATAAAAAAAATTAGTATACAATAAATAAACGAAAACTAAACTTTATACATAAATCTAAATATGTACATGAATTTTAAAAGAGTTTCAATCAATTAGAGTTTTCAATGCAACACAAGATAGGTGGATAGAAAGTTTTCATTGCTCTCTAGCTAAAAGGTGCTCTTAGAGGTCCACGCCATCCATAATTCACTAATAATTCATCACCAACATGTAATGAAGTAATAGCATTGGTAACTATGTATCTTGCTACATTTCTACTCATGTATGGTGATTCGTGACTATTTTTGAGCTCCTCAAATGTGCAATTAGTCATTGAACTATTATATCCTCGACTCTGTTTATTAAACTCGCTATATTTCCATGCGTGTAAGGTCTTCCATCAATATATAATCTTTCATTTTTGGCATGTGTAATCCCTCTACTAGCAAGAGAAGCTACATTTAGACATAATCAATAAGTACTCATGCTTTGAACATAATGTATAAGTTGATGCAATCTCCCCATCCATACATAGGACCAAGAAATGACATAATAGTGACTTTAGAGTTTGGAGGCACATACAAATCCTCTACAATAGTGATTAGCCCAAATGTTAAAAACCTCTCCATCTAAAGGAAGTGGTCCTCTATTCCATCATCCATATCTTCTTATATCGTATATTTGTACTAGAGGAGGATCACGAGTTGGCAATGGATAATCTTCAGACGTTTTACTTTTTAAACTAGCAAGTAGAGGATTTCGAGAAACCTCTACTTGTAATTGATAAATGGCAAGTCTGTGACATTTATGAGGTATACTAGTATTATTAGGAGAATAATCATCCTCATAATTTGATTTTGTGTATGATTTTCAATTAAAATAATGACATTAATTTATAGAATCAATACATACCCAAGCTCGATCACATTGATCAGGAGGTGGTGCATGCTCAAAACTACCATACTCTACCTCATGTTCAATATACATTCCAATAGTGGTATCAATACATACCATATTAAAAATTACACCAATATATAATATGCTCTTGATAGTAAAAATTGTCATAACTCCTATCCAAGGACACATGTGAAGACATCCTTGCATGGATACGAGGTGGTGGAGTACCCTCTGATTCATCAGAATCTGATTATAGTATAACAATAAAGAAACATATATCGGTCATGTATGTATCTATCAAATATTAGAATTAAAAGTTTGATATACTTACAATAAGTAGTCCTTTCATGATTGGGAGATAGTGGTGGAGTTCTTTCTAATTGACCAGAGTCTGATTATGTAGCAAATAAAGGGAATAGATATTAATAATCTAATTATTTACATACATACACATTCACATATACACATTTACACATACACACATATTCATATATACACAAATACACATTATGTGTGTGTATGTGTACATGTATTTATCATGTATGTGTGTATCTATATGTGTGGGTATATGTATGCATGTATTTATTATGTATGTGTGTGTATGTATATGTGTGGGTATGTATGTGTAAGTGTATGTGTATATGTATGTGTGTGCATGTATATGTTTCTATATGTGTATGTATGTATGTGTTAGTGTATGTGTATGTATATGCATGTATATGTGTGTATGTCTGTATATATAAGTGTAGGTATATATGTATAAGTTTTTGTATATGTGTATGTGTATGCATGTTTGTGTGTGTGTATATATGTATGTGTGTGGGTATGTATTTACTATTTATGTGTATGTGTTGTTGATATATTGAAGTAGTGATGTGTGTGAACACTCTTAGGACTTTCGGGGCACTTTTTTTCCCTCTTTAGGAGGTTTTTTCCCCGGCTTGTATATATGCCTATTGCCCTAATGGGCTACTTATCTTTGTACATTCTCTAGTAATACATTCAGTATCGTGTATTGTGCTCCAAGCTTCTTCTTCTTCCTTGTGTTGTTTGTGTGCTTCCGCAGACGTCTAACTCCAACAACTGGTATCAGAGTAGGTCTTCGCTTCATCTAGGGCATCGTCTACACCTCTCTGGTTGCAGTCTCAAAATCGCATAAATTTTGGTGAGCATACTCAGTGACTTTTTGTGATCAAAACTGCTTTTCTCTATGGTGCCGAAATCACGATTTGAGATCGTTTCTGCCTCCGAATGCACTATCATAGTGCTTGTGCAAGATATTTCTTCTTTTTATGCCAAAGGTATATACCAGTTTTGGTTCGCCAGTATAAGCATCTCGAAGTCTGCTGTAGGTCTAGAAGAATTCATATGGGGAGTGCTCTTCAACTTTTTGAGATACAGTCAATTTTCTGCATCAAGGTATTTTAGTCATTGGCCATGGCTGAAAGCAGTAATGTATTCCATATGTTTGTTGTTCAAGATAAGTTGGATGGTACCAACTACCCATTACGAGCTTATATGATGCGACATGTATTGGTTGTAAAAGGAATGTGGAACATTGTGTAGGGTGTTGAAAAACATCCTATCACACCTACATCTATTACAACTGCAGGTACTGAAGCTGATGCAGAAGGTGTCGAAGATGATGATATTTTGCATATTCATGTTGGTGTTGCGGTTTCTGCTGCACCTACTATAGAGAAAATTTGTTGGTATGGCAGAGATGCCTAGGCACATGCATTGATAGCTTTGTCTGTCAAACGTGCCATTATTTCTCACATTCCCTCTTGCAAAATAGCTAAGTATGCTTGGGATACACTTAGCACATTGTACCAATCTAGGAATGAGGCTCGTGTTGCTTACCTCCGAAAACAGTTGAAGAGTGAGCACATGAATGAAGGTGATTCTATGGACAATTTTCTAACAAAGATCAAAGACTTGAAGGAATTGTTCATTTTTGTTGATTAGGTTATACCAGATAGCTCACTTGTGCAGACCATTCTAAATGGTTTTCTTGATACATATCAGAGTTTGCTTCTACTCTTTGGTTGATGATGAAAGGAAATCCAAATATCTTGGCATTTGAGGAGTTAGTCTCTGTTCTGTTGTAGGGAGATCAGTCCACGCATAACAGGTCCATTATGCATGTTGCAAATCAATCTTTCATGGCTAGTCAGAAGGGCAAAGGAAAATGGAGCTCTTCAACTAGTAAGCAGAAATTTAATAATTCTGCACAATCGAAGAGGGAAGACAAAGATGAAAAGAAATCATAAAAGTAGAAATTGTTTTGCAAGTACTGTAAAGGAAATGATCATATCATAAAGAAGTGTCCAAAACTGGCTGCTAAAGAGGCAAAGAAGAAAGATGTTGGAATGGTTGTTGTAGAAGCCTCTACACCTAAAACAGAGTCTGCTAATCTTGTGCAGGAAGAAGAATAAGCGTTTAATAGTGTTTGCAATTTTGACCCATCTTCTCATGAGTAGTGCATGTCTGTAGTAGACTGAGATGATTGGTACTTTGACACTAGGGCGACCAAACATATTACCTCCCAATGTTGTTTTCTCTTCACTCGAGCTTGCCCCTATAGGGAATACTGTTACATGCACCAACAACTCCTCTTATCCTGTTATGGGAGTTCGTAAAGTCATTTTGACTACTACTGATGGTAGTTCTTTCACTTTGTCAGATGCTTTGTTTGTGCTAGGGATCAATAAAAATCTGTTATCAGTTTCTGCATTAGCCAAGATTGGCTTGGTTGTGAAATTTGTTGATGACAGATGTACAGTTCATGATCTATCAAATGGTGACATGATTATTGCTTCTGGCATTTTATGTTGTGGGCTATATAAGCTCATAGACTATAAAAGATCTGTAAATGAGTTGGCATGTGCAGTACATGATTCTCAGGCTATGTCAAATGCAAAGCTTTTCCATGCACGCTTCGGTCATCTGAATTTTGCTAGTTTGCTATGCCTCCAGAAATCTAAAATGGTATCCTCTATGCCCAAAATTGAGGCACCGGGAAAACATGTTTGTGAAGGCTGTATTTTGGGCAAAATGCAACCTTCCTCTTTTCCAAAAGACAGTTCAGTTTAGGCTACTCAGAAATTGTAGCTTGTACATAGTGATGTCTGTGGTCCTATGCAAACACCTTCTTTTGGAAATTATCTTTACTTATGACTTTCATCGATGATTTTTCCAGGCATGCATGGGTATATCCATTGAAGGCAAAGTCCGAAGTGTTCATGTGCTTTAAACAGTTTTTAACTTTGGCTGAAAATCTGTCACCATGTAAAATGGGCACCCTTTGTTCTGATCGAGGGGGGGAATATATGTCTTTTGATTTTAATGCATTTCTAGCTAAACGTGGGATCAAAGACTAGTGTACAGTGCCATATACACCTCAACAGAATGGAGTTGTTGAACGAAATAACAGGTCACTCATGGAGATGGCGAGGTGTATGGTCAAGAGTCAGGCTTTACCACATAGTTTCTAGCTTGAGGTTGTCATGTGTGCAGCATATGTACTTAACAGGTGTCCCAGTAAAGCACTGTAGTCTATCACTTCATATGAGGTTTGGCATGATTGCAAGCCATTTGTTGCTCATCTGCATGTTTTTGGTTGTCTGGCATATGCATGAGTGCCTAAACAACATCGCAGAAAACTGGATGATAAAGAAGTAAAATGTATTTTGTTGTGTATAGTTCTGAAAGGAAAGGCTATCGTTTGTATCATCCATAGACTAAAGGCATTCTGGTTACCCGTGATGTTGTTTTTGTGGAAGATGCTATTCAGCCATTGCTTTCATGTACTAAGGAAACATCTGTTAGCTCCAAAGATATGTATGATACTTTGCTGCTTCTTTTTACAGGTGGAGAGTCTAGTCTGGTCCTAATGAGGCAACTTCTCAACCTTTGCAGGTTTCATGTGATGATGTTGATCATCCCATTTTTTATGTAGATTTACATGATGCACTTTTTGATAAGAGAGCTAACATTGAGGAGGCAAAAACTATGCCAAAATGGCTGGTGCAAACTTTGTGTGATAACAAATTAGATGCACCTCTGTCATATACTTTCAATTATGTGTATGTTGCCGCTTCACATACCTTCACATTTTGCATTTTAATTCTTCAAATGTGCACCTAAGAGAGGGTTCATCTGAACCTTCCAAACACTTTAAAACCACTTTGAACCTTAGAGAAATTACAAAAATACATTGTGCATGACTTTGCCCATGTTGACTTTGACCTTAAGCATGTTGACTTGACCTCTTTGACTTTGACTATGGTTCACTTTGACCAATATGGCTTTTTGGGTGCAACAGTTGCCCACCACCTAATGGGCTCTCCGTCCCCGAGAGCTATGAGCCAAAACTTTGAGCAGAGATGATATCGGGATTCTTGCACTGAAACATTTTTAAAATGACAGAAGAGCAGCTACCAAGTCCGCCAGGATCAGTAAAGAACACCCACCCGTGAATAACCAGAAGGTCAAAATTATGCACTGAAGAGCAAGTGGGAGGAATATACATAGTAGGAGTTTGAGGCGATTTGGGAACGTAGGTTAGCGGAAACTGGATGGGGAGATTGTAGTGTAATATTATGTGACAGTGAAATGGGGAGGTAAGTGAAGAAGGAATGAATTGGAATGGTGGGGACAAGGGTAGGGGAAAGGATAGGTGTAAAGGGTAGGGTTAATGGGTTTTTGGGGGAGGGGGTGGGGTGGGGGAGTGGTCGGGTGGGGGGTGGGCAAGGGGATGGCGGGGGGCATTGGGTTGGGGGTGGGGGATGACGGGGGGACAAGGGTAGGGTTAATTGGTTGTTGGAAAAGAAAAAACTTAAGCTGTACATGAATAAATCCAACATATGTCAATCAAACAGAAACATCCACAAATGCACAAGAACACCTGGTAAATAACCAGACAAGAGATACCATAAATAACCGATAACCAAAATCCCATATATGTAGCAAAAGGAGATACAACGAGAGCCTTGAAAAGGCATGAAATACATGAAAGTGCCACGCAAATGGCCTGAAGTACATGAAAGAGCTAGTAAATGGTAGGAAAGGTAAGGGAAGAACATGAGCGGCCTAACTAAGGGAACTCGAGAAGGTGAAGCCTCGAATATCAAAATGAGGCAAATGGAGTAAAAAAGGGATGAGCAGCTACAACTATGATAGTAGAAACAACCAACAATGGAGCGAGGCCGGGCTGGTGTGCTGGTGGCAAATGAGAACCCCCCCTAGGGGTAGCATCACTAGGATGGGGAGTCAGGTCAGGCGATGACGAGGGAATGATAGCCGCCTGCTCAGTACAAGCAGCAACCATGCTCCGATAACAGCGCAGATGGTTGCGCTCATGTCGTACCAACCGACAAGTAGGGCTCTTGTAGATTCCCAAAGATGCTCGCTGCCATATCTCCAAAAGAGCCCCATTCATAGAATCGGCCTCAGCCTGGAACCTGTCCCTCTCTTGCTGAAGTGCCCTTAATGCTACCTGAGAGGACTGCCACTAGGCGCCTGCTAAAGCATGTATGCGCTCGATCAGAGAGGCATAGTAGCGATGCAGTGAAGCTGTCGCCGTAACCAAATCTAGTGAGATACGTGTGACATCTGCTCCATCCAATGCTATGGTGCTCGCATCCCTAAGTAAGTCGAGGAAGGGGGGATCTGTCGATGGTGGTATGACATCGTCATGGGGAGGAAGCGGGGTCATATATGGTGAGGAAACGGGGCCGATAGAACAAGGTGGAGACTGATGTGGTTGGGAATGGGTGTGCGATGCAGATGCGGAGTCAATGAAAATAAGAGGGGAAGGTGGTAGGGGTGTGTACTTAGGGGGTGGTGGGGCTATGTGGTCCACATGAGGACTAGCACGTGTTGTGTCGGGGGAGTAGGTGGCAGTCCTAGGGCAAACCTGACAAGTGGACGGGGTGGAGGAAGTAGGAGGGGGGAGGCTAGTGGGTGAGGGTGAGGCAAGATCGTGCCCATGCGGAGGAGGAGGGGCAACGTGAGGGGGGGCACAAGGGGCTAGTGTGACCTCACTTGGCAAGTGGTAGAGCCAAGCAAGGACAGGGGCGGAGTAGATGGAAAAAGATTTGGAACTGCCCGATCAGGCCTCATGGAAGCATCGGCATCGTAGTTGGAATGAACCATACATGAGGAATGCATAGGGGTAGGGTCACCCATGGACAA
The DNA here is from genome assembly GCA_020310875.1 of Ceratopteris richardii. Taxonomy (NCBI): domain Eukaryota; kingdom Viridiplantae; phylum Streptophyta; class Polypodiopsida; order Polypodiales; family Pteridaceae; genus Ceratopteris; species Ceratopteris richardii. The sequence goes on from CM035424.1 coordinate 46,284,843, forward strand.
AGCAGTATAATGGATCGGCTATACAAATGTCACTAAGGGGTTGGTGAGAAGAAGGGCTACGGAAAAGGAAATGGAACGTGAAAGCACGGAGCAGCTGCACCATCTTGGGGGATGATGTGGGTATGCTAAACATGTGAGTGCAAAAGGCGATTGTCTCTTCTTTAGAGAGACTGGAATAAAGGAACGGAGGTGGCCGATATGTGGTCAACGAAGAACCAATACTGGCTGCAATGGATTGGGGGGATAGAGTTCCTGAAGGGAAATGGGGGAACGAAGTGAGGACCTAATAAACTTACTGACCCTCTAGCCTCGACCACATGATCAAAGCCAGATGATGAATACCCTCCTGTAGTAAGTAATCCTTAGTGAAGAAATCGAAGAGGGAGGACTCAGGAAGGGCGAGGTGAAGGCATATGTGAAGGTATGTAGATGGAATCATGAAATCTATAGTCCTTAACAAAGCTTGATGGGAGGGGGTCGAGCCTGACTCACTCATGGCAGGCATAGAAAGGGAGGGCGGAATAGCATGGCGAATCGTAGAGGGTGCTGGGTAGGGGAGACTAGGCAGAGGGCATGAAGGACTATACAAGGATGAGTCTGATAGTGAGTGGCCAAAGAAGGTTGGGGCTATGGGACGTGGAGCGGAAATGGGCAAGTGGGTCTGGGCTAGAAGACGTGCCTGTGGTCCAGGGTGGGTATGAAATACCTGGGAATCTGTCTGAGGAAGACCTAGGGAAGAGGGAGGTAGCTCTGAATACTCCTCGGTAGCTCTGGAGGAAGCCTGCTGGGGGACTGAAGAAGCCATGCTGCTACCCGGATGCGAACGGCAATACGAATTAACACTGCAATCACGTATATGGCAACCATCAAAATGAGGGGTAGGGAAATGGAGAAGGTGGGAAAGAGATAGCCAAGAGATGGAAATGATCAAGAGAGCTTGGATGTGAAAGAATGCGATCAAGACCTAAAGTTCATGAATGCATATAGTTCATGTTAGAAACAATCCAAAAGGGGAAAATTAAGCAAAAAGGACCCAAAAATCGTAATCTACACAATGAAAAATCCTAAAACCACCTGAAAATCACAAAAATCGGAGATCGCTAGAGGCAAGAATGAGTAAAAGAATGAAAAGTAACAAAAATAATAATAAAATAAATAAATAAATAAAATATATAAAAAATAATAAAAAATAAATTAACTAATTAATAAAAAACTAACGTGGAAGAACTCCTCGCACAAAATATGATTTACATTAAAATTGCTTATATTTATAGGAATTTGGGGGGTGGTAGGGGGTGGGTGGGGGGGCAGTGGGGGGTGGTAGGGCAGTGGGGGGTGGGTGGGGGTGGAGGGGCAGTGGGGGGTGGGTGGGGGTGGAGGGGCACTGGGGGGTGGGTGGGGGGTGGTGGGGGGTGAGTGGGGTGGGGGGTGGGAGGGTAGTGGGGGGGGGGGGGGGGGGGGGGGGGCGTGGGGGATGGGTGGGCGAGGCAGTGGGAGGACGGTGGGGGAGGGCCGTGGGGGGTGGGTGGGGTGGTGGGTGGGGGTGGGGCGGTGGGGGGGCAGTGGGGGGTGGGAGGGCGATGGGGGGGTGGGGTGGGTGGTGGGGTCGGGGGCAGTGGGGGGTCGATGGGAGGAGGGGGGGCGGTGCGGGGTGGGGGCGGTGGGGGATGGGTGGAGGGTGGGGGCGGTGGGGGGTGGGTGGGGGGTGGGGGGTGGGTGGGGGGCAGTGGGGGGTGGGTGGGGGGTGGGGTGGTGGGGGATGGGTGGGGGGCAATTTTTTTTATTCAATGACAAAGCAAAATCAATCGTCAAGGCTCAGGTTCTTTTTTAAATAAATTTACTGGCGAAGCAAAGTCAACTGCCAGGGGCCTTTTTTGGGGAAAAATTACCTTGAAAGTAGATAAAAAATACCATAAAATCCAAAAAATACTCAAAAATTTGCAAAAAAAATTCACGAAAATCTCAAAAAATTTTCGAACATTTCTAGGATATTTTCTCACTCAAAACCATAGGGAGATTCCTTTAGTGTTCCACTTTAGTAAGAAAATGACATTAAAAATTTGAAAATGAATGCTAGAAAAATTCTAAAAATGCCTTAAAAATTAATTTTCCCTCAATGAAGGTAAAAGGTCTGCTCTTGATTAGCACTCTCTTTCTTTGCACAACACTTGCCTTCTCTGGATACAATCAAGTTTTAATAAAATTCTTGATATCATCATACCAACCTTGAGCTTCTACAGCAAACAGATTAGCATCAGTAAAATCATCATTGACTCCAATTGCTTGATCCATCATGTTGATCCTGGATAGGTGGTCTGCCATGAAATTTTCTTTACCTGGTCTATGAACTACGGAAAAATCAAATTCCTAGAACAAAAGTAGCCACCTCCATATCCTCCCGGTCGCTTGCGGTTTGTTCAATAAGTACGTGAGTGATTTATAATCAGTGATGATATCAAATTTCACGCCTAGAAAATAATGACGAAACTTTTGCACAACGAAAACCATTGCTAGGGCCTCCCTTTCGGTAGTGCTATAATTTTTTTCAGCCTTAGTCAAAATTCGACTAGCATACTGAATAGGTCTATCAAGTTTGTATTCTTCACTATGTTGGGTCAAAACTGCACCTATTGCATATGCAGTGGCATCTACATGTACATGAAAAGGTTTTGACCAATCTGGTGTAATAAGAATTGGTGCAGCCACCAATTTAGACCTTAATGTTTGATAAGCATTCTCTTCTTCTTCTTCCCATTTAAAGGGTACTTCTTTACCTCTAAGTCTATCTAGTGTCTTGGCTATTGCTGCATACATTTTGATAAATCTTCTGTGGTACCCAATATGCCCCAAAAAGCTTTGAATCTCTTTAGGAGATTTGGGTTTAGGTAACCTTAGTATAGAGATAATTTTATCACGATTCAGAGCCATACCTTTAACAGATACCACATGTCCCAAGAGGGTTCCTTCTGTCACAAGGAAATGACATTTATTTGGGCTTAGCTTTAGTTTAGTCTCCCTGCATCTTTTAAAAACATTCTGCACCTGTCTCAAGTGATGGTCCAAGCAATCCAAAGGGGTCTCCTTTTGAGATCCTGAAAATGAAGAAAAGTCATCCATGAAAATTATGAGTGTTTCTAGCAATAACGGTCCAAAAATGAGGTTGAAAGTCCTGTTAAAGGTGGCTAGAGCATTTTTGAGTCCAAATGGCATTTTTACATACACATATGTGCCCCAAGGTGTGATAAAAGCAGTTATTTCATAATTCTCTCGGTGGATGGAAATTTGGTTATAGCCACTAAAGTTGTCCATAAAACTATATAATGTGTGTCCAACCACTTCTTCAATGACTTGCTCTGCAAAAGGCATGGGGAATCCATCTGGAATGGTCACCTTGTTGAGTGCTCTAAAGTCAACACAAATCCTGATTTTGTTGGTATTCTTCTTTGGTACTATAACCATTGGTGAAAGCCATTCTGAGTGTTCCACAGGAATGATGATTCGTGCTTCCTCCATCTTCTGTATTTCCACATGAATAGCTTTAGCATATTTTGGGTTAAGTCTATAACTCTTTCCTCTTAATGGTTTGGCTCCATGAACAAGAGGGATTCTGTGCTCTCCATAATTGGCAGGCACTCCTTGTAAGTCTTTATAATGCCATGCAAAAACATCTGCATAGTGGGTCAAGAAAGATTTTACGTTTTCAAGGAGCTCTGGGTGGCTCCACAACCAAGTGGCCACCAAAACTAGATGATTATTTTCCTCAGTGCCTAATTGTACTTCTTTGAGAGGGTTTCTCTCTACCATGGCATCTTCATGCTCATCTCCGACCCTATTTTCTTCCAAAAGCTTTTCATGCATTATTGCATAAGCAGGAGTGTTCTGGATCTCAATGTATTCCTCTTTGTCCTGCATCCATTGTAATAAAGTAAGTCTATGATCCAAGGGTCTGGCTGGGTTCAGAGAGATCTAAAATCAGACACCCTTTGGTCATCCGTGTGTATGACCAAAGATCTCAAGTTTAGACTTACTAGGAGGTCTTGTGCTCTTTTGAACAAGTGATCCACTTAGCTTAGTGGTTAAGTCTCAAGGATGTGAAGGAGGAGGTCTTGGGTTCAATCCCCATGGGGAACATGGGGAGAGTATTTTTCTCAAAGAGATCTACAGCCTTTTCGAAGCATCCACTTGAGTTAAATCGAGTTGACTGGGACACTTGGCACACATGCAGTTACATGGTTGACACATGGATGGTTAGTATCCACCTGCCCAAGAAGGCAGTCCCTTGGAGAGAGTTATGTATAGTGACATTTGGTTTGGAGGAGAGTCATCTCTCTAGCATGTGGTGGTCGTTATAGTCATTCTCTTGCATTGGTATCAGAGCTCCAGGCTAACTTTCATGGAGACCTTTGATAGCTCATCACCTTGGTCATAAGTTTTCATGAAGAACTTTCTTTCATCTTCCTCCTCGAGCCTTGCTATGTGCTCATTCCCAAAACTTATTCTCGTTCTTTTTTTCGGTGTTCTATCTATGGGCGGATCTTCTGTTCGGCGCATGCTTAGAGAACCAAAAAGCATTCTATCTATAGATACTACAGAGGCATACAAGTGGATTTGAACCCAAGACCGTGTGGATATATGCTTGTTGCTTTATCCATTATGACAAGCGCCACTTATCTCTTCAAAGAACGATGATATAATTTGGTTCAATAACATCGCTGGCAGTCGGTGCTGCGAACAGACATGCATCGCGTCATATACAGAAGTTTCCAAAAATGATGGCGCAGGGGTTTTGAACCCACGACGACCTCTTCGTGGACTGTTTCCCCTATCCAAGAGAGTCGTTCTCTTACGTGACCATTATGTCGAAGAAACATTTTGTGGACCGTTCTTCACATGCTGTAGGAGGCAAAGAATCACTTCAAAAGGTGAAATGACTACAACAGATGCATGCGGGTTTCAAACTTCTGACGTTTGGGAAACCAAGAATTTTGTCTGTCCAATTGACCTACATGAGTTCGTGTTCATTTCTCTTGGAGAATTATACATAATCAATTATTCTTCGGGATGCAGAACCTTCAAGAACAGAGGTGCAACAGCGGTTTTGATCTTGCAACATTCCGAAGGTCGTGACCTGCTGAATCCACGAATCCATACCAATGATGATGTGCTATCCACGATGTCAGCTTGAGAGTTTTTCATAGAAATGAAAATTCTCTATTCATACACTAAAGTAATAGCAATCGATCTAGCAACCTCCTTTGATGGAATCGAACGCCCTAAGCATGCCTAGTTCGAGTGAAGCATTAGGATGAGCTAAGACAATTATAGTCCAAGGAAGGCATCATTTCTTCAAAGAAGAGGACATAACAAAGCAAGCTCTTGATCAAAGGGTTCAACTCTTGATCTCCAATCAGGAAGGAAGATGCCTTTTCCAAAGGATCAGAGGATGGATGAAGCTATGATCAACGCTAAGTATTTTTCAATTTCTACTTGGCCTTAATGCTTGATTTATCTTATTTTCATTATTCTACACTTAATCCTAGATGCACATTGAAATAGCCAAGATTTCAATCGATTAAGTCTAAATTAAGATAATGAAACAATCCACTTCTCATTCCAAGCATTAATTTGTATTAAGGAAAGACTTGATTTAAAAAAGGATCCTTGTGCATCAAAGAATGTATTTTGGTAGTTTAGTTCCAGATTTCCTTCCATTGAGTAAGCTTTTTATTGCACCACAAGGATACATTTTTATATCATAGTGCATTAGGACAAAGGAAAGGATATGCATGTATCAAGATTGCATGATATACATTGTTAGTACAAGGAAACATCATGCATCAAGATCATGCATGATTGTTGCATTATTTTTTGGGCATGCAAAGAACATGCATTTGAGCATATGCATTTGCATGTAGGCACATGCATTTGCATGATAGAATGGGATGCTGTTTGCAAGAAGATATGAAAATGTACTCTCTTAATATTTAGCTTACTTTATAACGCTCATGGCTTGACATTAGGGAAGACAGAGGACTAGTTAGTAGCAAAGACATGCTAGTTCTAGTTTGCAGCTCAAGTAATTAGTTGATTCCTTCCTAAGATGAAAAATAAATACTAAATGACACTTAAATATGATTGATGTCTTACTAGGTATAAGTAGGCACTAGGAGAAATTTAAGTATTAAATTTTCTTGATGACAAGGGAAAATTTAATTACTTGCAAACCTTTTGTGATGTATGATGACTCTAAGTCCCGGATGTACTTAGGGAGTCATGAAGATAAGCTTATAATAATAACTCTAAGTATAGGTGATATCTAGAAAGACATGTGGATAAGCTTTAGTTGATTAGTTATGTAATTTATGTAACTTCTCAAGCATCCCAAGATTGGATGATAACTTCAGCTATGTTTCCAAGTTCCATGAGCACTCTTCGATTCCATGGAACTCAACAACCAAATTGATGAAATTAAATACAAATTGAACATTGAAGTTCAATAGATTTGTGTTTCGTTCATGTTTTGCATCTCTGGTAATGATGCATAGGGCCATGAAAACATGGAAACTTTGGAAGCACTCTTCTATTTAGAAGATTTCAAAAGTTCTAAGAAGTTTCTTTGTGGTTTCAAGATTTGTATCTCATGATGAAACCATGGTAAGTGACTTTTAGGAATTGAGATATTTCCTAAAAGAGAAATACTAAAATGAAATAGTCAAGCCTTCTATTCCACACGTGAGATCATTCTCCTACCATGTTCAAGATGAATTTATTTTTGGGAAGGTAGACGTTCCAAGTAGAGGATCTTAGTTGATTCATGAACTCTTCCCAAAATACACATAAATTCATAATATATGATAGGACCAAGGAATGATGATGTTCTAATAAAAAGTGTATAAAGAGATAAGCCATTGGAAAAATGATAGCTTAGACCTCTTATTAAGCACATATTTTAAGAAACAGACATACCCATCAATTGGGATGGAAATTGATGGATTGGATAGATAAGAGCAAAATATCTACTAGTTATGGATGTTTTTCCGAAAGATGAATAAGGCAAAACCTCTTTACGATATAGATGTTTTGCCAAGATATAAAGTAAGCTTGGTTTTGTTTAAGCTAATTTGACCTTAAAGAAGAAACCCAAGTCAAATTAATTTTTGGGAATCAAGATATTTTCTAAAAGATATATCAAAGTAATCTTTAGGAACTAAGACACTTCCTAAAACTTAAACCAATAAATGAAATAGCGTTAACTATTTCCTTAGTTAAAAAGGAATATCTTTTTGACAAGCAATAAAGCCTTAAGTCTTGTTCTTGTTCAATAGTCAATATTTCTTTCAGAGAGAAGATTCCAGTAAAACTAAGGATTCCAAGATGAATCATTGGACTGGAAAGCAAAAGATTCCAAGATGAATCATTGGCTTAGTGTTATTGATTCCTTGATAGGAATCTAAAGTTCTTGAAAGAAAAATCTCCCTAGATGTGAGACTAGAATCTTTCAAGAAAAGTCTAATAGCAAGTAGTTCCCAGTAATTCCCAAACCAATAGTATTGGTAATTAAGTCCAAATATTGATATAACCTAAAGGATTATCAAAGATTCTTAGCTTTGGAATCTGAGAGGCATTAGTGTTCGATCGCCTGGACTTAAGTTGGCGAGAGATCTCTAAAAAAAATATCCTGCAGGTAAGCAAAGAAGCTTTTTTATAGTTCTGGAGATCTTAAAAATAAACAATAAGTCTTTATTTTAGTCGCAAGATCAATTAAACTTGATCAAGCTTAGCCATGATTGTCCAAGAACATGCGATTGGAACTACTTTATAGATTGTCCAAGTATTGGCAATAAAATTCCTTTCGGGATTTATTCACTCAAGTTCCATTTATCCAATGGAAAAAGTGAATAGAGTAAGTTGTTCGAAGCTTGAACAGTGTGAAGCAATTCCAAGAATGTAGTCTGCAACTGTGAAGACGGTACTTAAGTATGTGGAAGGTAAAACATAAGTGTTTGCCTATCCTTAAAGGGATTTTGGTACAAATCTAGAGAGCATGAGCGGATGCTTAGACTTAGGCAATAGAGAGATTCCTGTAAAAGTCCCGGCCGAGGTAGGTACCTAAAGCATCAGTAAGAAAGAAATCTAAAGACAAGAAGTCAAAAGCTCTTGTCACTACAAAATTGGTCAAGGATAAACCAATTGAACTTGAATTTGAGAAAATTCAAGTACTTGGAATTCTAATTGGTTTTTATTTGAAAACCCTAAGCAAAGAAGATGGATATTCCATCAAAAGGTTTTTTAAGTTCCTCAAGGAAAGCACAAGATCGTGACAGGATCATGTGAAGGGATCAAAAACCTGGAAAATCTAGTTAGAGGTAATGCCTGAAACTTCAAAATTATTGTAAAGAATTGAAGCAAGAAGGTACTCTATCAAGAGATGTTTAGACTTTAGGATAAAATTCACTCACTCGTCAATGTAAGTATAAAATAGGGTGGTATGGGACACCAAAATTTATATTCAAATTGATGTAGGAAAGATGGTATGGACATCGGACCGTGAGATGATGATTATCTTTTAGTCCTAGATTAGATCTTGAAGTTAGGTTTGATCCTCACGAAAATTAAAACTTCAAAGAAGGAGTTTAATTCAAGAAGGATGAAAGTAGTATCTCAAGATACTTCAAGATAACTTCAAGATCAAGGAAATTGAAGATACAAAGTAAGTAACTTCTAAGATCTTCTTAGAACACTTCCAGCTTAAGTGTTGTCGATCAAAAATATTTGATAAATTTTTGAAAAAGTTGGACTTTGACTCTGAGTTGATCTTGTCAACCAAGGATTTGATTGACTAAGTCAAGCACCAAGTTCCTAGTGTAACTTCGTAAATTCACTCTTTTGAATCAAAGAATAGCACAAGAATTGCATTCCCAGTAAGGAGTCAGAAAGACTGAATATGACCTGAACTTAGTCTCAAGTGAAGCATTATTTGAATACAAAACTCATCAAGTCTAGTATCTTGTGGTTGGATGATGTTTTTGGATTTGCTTTGAATCTTTTTGAGAATCTAGTTTATTTCTCTTAAAAATAGAGAAAATGTGTCAATACCCTGTTGAAACAGATCTTTGAGAAGTTAAAGGACTAAGTCATCTAGACTTTGACGCATAGCGAGCTTATGTATCTTCGAAGTTTGAATTGGTTATACTGAGTTGCAGTTATTTCTTTTCGCTTTTCAAATCTTTTGTAATCGGCTCAGATATGGTATTTGATTGCTTTTGCAAAAGACCAGGGTTAGCTGGTTAGAACTAGATAACTAAATTAAAACATCCTAAATAGATGTTATGTACAAGATAATAAATCTTCAAAAGATAATAAGTCCAAGTGGACTTATTTATTTGAGTTTGCTTCAAGTTATAGCATAAATGATTTCCTAGATTCCAGTATACTTCAGAATAGAGAAGTTAGGAATCGCTCAATAGACTCACAATTCCCAAGAACTTATAGCTAAAAACTAGTCTTTGAGAAAAGTGTCCTAAGTTGGACAAATTTCATTACGAATTTGTATTGGGCAAGTTATAGATTGGTTGACTCAAAGAAAATGATAACTTTCTCTTATAGTTTACATAGGATTTTTAAACTCATTTGGACAAAGTGGTCCTCTAGTCGGGTGAAAAAATCAAGTAACTATTGGATCAAAATAAACCATTGTACAAACATCTAAGTTAGATGTTTGAGACAACCAAACTTCAACTTCTCCAAAATAAATTCAAGTGAATCAAGAGTTCTCAAAGTCTTGCAAGGATAAGAATCCCACCTTCATTACTAAATACATGCACCAGTTATGCCTAGAAATGGACTAGTAATTTGAATCCACATAGTTCACATGTTTGTGCCTAGATCGCACATCCAGAAAGTGTGAACTGGCCAAGGATGTGTTTAGATCCACCCTTATTATTCTTTCACTAGTTTGTACTTTGTCCAGTTCATCAAAGTGCAAAATGAGACAGTGTTTTGAATCATTTGGGCAGGGATGCCACTACAGAGATGAGACATGTTCTTCCAGTTTTCGAACATGACCATGTTCTTCCAATTTTAGAACATGAGGCTCGAGGGTTGCCTACAGTATGTATATAGCTCTATTTTTTAGGACGAAACTATTTTCCAAGGGGGGAAGAATGTAATAAAGTAAGTCTATGATCCAAGGGTCCGGCCGATTCAGAGAGATCTGAAATTAGACACCGTTTGGTCATTCGTGTGTATGACCAAAGATCTCGAGTTTAGACTTATAATAAGAGGTCTTGTGCTCTTGTGAACAAGTGATCCACTTAGCTTAGTGGTTAAGTCTCAAGGATATGAAGGAGGAGGTCTTGGGTTCATTTCCATGGGGAACATGGGGAGAGTATTTTGCCCAAAGAGATCTAGAGCCTTCTAGAAGCACCCACTTGACTTAACTCGAGTTGACTGGGACACTTGGTGCACATGGAGTTACATGGCTAACACATGGATGGTTAGTATCCACCTACCCAAGAAGGCGGTCCCTTGGAGAGAGCTATATATATAGAGACATTTGGTTGGGAGGAGAGTCATCTCTCTAGCATGTGGTGGTCCTTATAGTTATTCTCTTGCATCCATCCTACAGGGATTTTTTGAATTGGTAAAGAACATTCTTCACTAGTATGTTTTACCTTGTCTTTAACTTTAGTAACTTCCTTCTTTGTTGCTGTTGCATCCTCCTCCAAGTTGCATTTGAGGGGTGTCTTCCTCCCCCATCTGTGGTCTGTGATGGGTTCTTTCAATCCATCAACCTGAACTTTATCCTCATTTTCATCATAACATTCATGTGTGCAAGAATTATTGAGAAAAACTCCAAAACAAGAGGAAGAGTTGCCTGCTTGCAGCCAATTCAGAATGTCTTCTTCTTCCTCAAACTCTACTTGTGGTTGGTCCTCCATTTCTGGTTCCATGCAACTGCCAACTGATTGCATCATGCTGGTGTTCTCTTGATGATCTGGGCCCTCCTCTAAATGTATCTGTGTCAATTCTTACCCTTTCGTTTATACCCACATAGTATCTTTACCCCAATCATGAATGACACTTGCATGCCTCGGCCATGGTCTTCCAATCAACAGGGGAAATCCCCCTTCTACGTGGGGCAGTCTTAATACCACAAAATCCAAAATGAAGAGATTACCTTGTACTTCTAGTGGAACTTTTGGGATCACCCCCATTGGCCTTACTTTGCTTTGATCGGCCAAAGTAACAGTGAAATGGGCTGGTCTGGATGGACGTAGGCCAAGCTTTTCCATGGTATGCTCAGGCATCAAATTTATGCCAGAGCCACCATCCACAATGACTCCTGGTAACTTTAATCCTTTAATTGTTATTCTCAGTTTGGGACTCTTATATCCATGACAGGTGCTTCTTCTACACCCTTCCCTTGGCCTAATGCAGTAGTCTTGGCCACCAAGGTGGATGAGGAAGCTTCATCAATAATCTATAGTACTTCAGACCTGAATTTTGCATCCATATTTATCAACTCAATAATACCAACCTCTGTTTTAATTAACTTGAATAATCTTGAAGCTCTAGATTCCCTAAGGTCAATTTTGATGTTTGATTTCTCAAGTTCCTTGTGGATCTGGCTGTATGCATTCCCAATGAAATCATTAGTTTCTGAAAAAACTTCTTTTTGTGTTACCTCTTCACCTTTTGTTGAACCTCCTTTCTCTTGTTTTGCATCCTCATAGATATTTGATTTGCTCTGTTGTACCCTCTGATCTTTGTCACTTCCAAAAGAATTTGATCCCGGGTTTGGTTCTTCTAGAATTTTCCCTTTGCTTCTTGTCTACATGACCAGGGAGTCAATTTCTTCTAGTTGTACCACTCTAGTGGATGGTGATTGTACAACAGTAGCTCCTTCTACTGCTCCATGATTATTTAATAAGATCATTTGGAGATGGGGCCCAGATGTAGATGCTTTGTTTTGTGGGCAACAATTTGTGTAATGATCCCTAGCATCTAGGCAATTCTTGCAAGGGGGAGCATTTTTTGGTAGGGTGCATTTACTTTGATAATGACCATGCTCTCCACACCTGAAACAGATAATTGGCCTTCTAGGCCCATTTCCATAATTACCCCTAGGTCTTTGATTGTAGTTGTTACCTTGGCTGGGAGCTGCCGCCATTACATTAGTTGAGAATTGAGCACCTCCTTATGCCCAATAGGGTTGTGCTGGCATCCCTCTTGATTGACATTCATTCACCTCATGACCAACTTTTCTGCATAGCTGGCAAGTTACACTTAACAATGGAAATTCACTTACCACATGACCCTGCTTACTGCATATGGTACACCATATCCCACTTTTGATGCCACCCCCTTGAGTTCCTGCAACTCCTATCGAAGCTGAGCCAGTTCTTCTGCTTGGGTTTCCTCTTCCTTTTGTAACTTCAATGCTTCAATTTCCCTCCTCAACTGAGTCACAACACTCTCCTCTTCTTTATGGGGCTTATTCCTTTTTAAGATCTCAAGCTCTTTCCTTAGCTAGATTACAGGGTCTTCCGGTTCTCTAGGATATGACAAATTGGAAGAGCTTGCCCCATACTGTTGTCTTATTTGTTCCCATCTAGTAGCTATATTGATAAATTCTTCTGTGGAGGTCGTTGGCAACACTAACTCCTTTCATTGGAAGTGGTTTAGCTAACCATTTCTTAATAAAGAAATCATGTGGAGGATCTGGCAACTTAGACATTAGTGCTTTGGCCCTAGTTACAAACTCTAGCAACGTTTCACCAAGACCTCGTCTCAAATTTTCTAATTCCTCTATGATTATCTCTGTGGTGTTCCCATGCTGGAAATGAGTTTTGAATGCATCTTTCATTAAAACCCAAGTGGTGAAATGGTTTTCAGCAAACTAGCTGAACCATTTATCTACTAACCCTTCTAATGTGGGAGGAAAGAGTATAAAAAAGGCATCCTCTCTTACCATCAAACCTCTTGTCTTGCATAATGCTAAGAATCTCCTAATGTGCTCGTCCAGATCTTCCTGAGCTAAGCCTTTGAAAGAAGGAAATTTTATATTTAATCTGGAAAGTAAAGTTTCCAAATCTACCTCGATTGCCATATTCTTTACTGATGATGTCAATGATAGTGGACTGGAGGATCTTTGAATAGCCTTCCTTCTTGTAGCTTTGCAGGTGACCCTCAATGTTTGAGACCAGGTTGCGGTCATGAGCTGTTCATAGTCCTCTTAGGCTAAGAGAATTAATAAGAAAATTTACCTCTTAACCCAATGAAGTAGTATTGTAGCACTGTCGGCACTTGAACTCTTCTACACTTTGCACTTTGCTTCTCCTATGCTCAAATCTCTTTGGAGTCCCACCGGGCGTGCCAAATTTTGTTGGGGGATTCGTGTGCAAAAAGGGATTTGAATGTTTGTAGGAGAAAATGGAAAGATAAGAAGAAAGATACAACACTGGAAACCTCTGTCAATTGATTATAAGAAGACAAAGACAATGGTGATGCACAATACAATCCAATGCTTTCTGTGCAAAATCCCATAGAGTGCAGTGTCAATCACAAAATACAAAATACCCAAGGATCTTGTTGCTGCCGGCCTTCTCTGCACCAGGCCTCCACCTTCTCCAAGCTTGCACTTGTGCACACCTTGCACTCAATCTTCCAATAAGGGGAGGGATGGACACCTTCTGTCGGCACGCGCACAGCTTCAATGGGACCTTGGGATCTTTGGTTGTATAGCTTACCACTTATCTGCACACTTCTAAGTCCTCTTCATGCACACCTTGCACTTCACTGTGTCCCACATTGTGTGTCTCTTGTACTTCTCTCTTGCTTAGTTTAAACTATGCTCACCTTGCTTAGTCCTCCAAGAATGATGCCTTGCCTTGATTTGAGTGTCGATTCACATACGCTCCTAATTGCTAGAGTATCTTGGTGCTCACTTTGATGTTCCAAGATTGTCTCCAAAAGTGGGCAGCCAACGGATCCCTGTTTTGTCCTATGGTGACTTTAGACTAAAACAAAATTTTAAATTAGGGGGCCATACTTTCACTTCTGCATACGCTGCCGCTTCACATACCTTCACACTTTGCCTTTCAATTCTTCAAATGTGCACCTAAGAGAGGGTTCACCTGAACCTTCCAAACACTTTAAACCACTTTGAACCTTAGAGAAATTACAAAAATACATTGTGCAACCTGCAACCAAGTTTCTGCAATTATACCCTTTGTGAACAATTAATTGTACACTACCTGTGCACCTTGAGACCCGAACTTTGAACGCTTTGACTTTGCCCATGTTGATTTTGACCTTAAGCATGTTGACTTGACCTCTTTGACTTTGACTATGGTTGACTTTGACCAATACAACTTTTTTGGGTGCAACAGTCTTGAAGAATCATTTCCTCAACAGAAGGTATACTAATTAATAGTTAATATTATAGTGACTTATAATTCTCATATGTTTTATATTTAATCTATGTCTTTTTGTTGCATTAAATAAATGCAGGCAGTAGCAAAGAAGAAAGTTCAGTCTGATCATACCTCACATTTAGGCCAAATGGGCATCATGGTTTTGCAGCTATATTTGCATGTATACGCATTATTGAAACTATATTTTTTATTTTAGTTCAAATGCTAATCATTAATCTCTTTTTTGTTTCAATGTAGCGAAAGGATTATGGTCAATATCCTACGAAACAAGAAATAATTTTTGCTACACATTGTGGATATAGAGGTCTCAGTGAGTACATGCAAGATCATGCAAATGCTTTTGTGAGTATTAGTAAATTGCATGTAATTATTTTATTTTTATTGATGTTTTATATATTTTATTTATTTATGTTTATTATATGTAATATAGGAGTATTATGGAGAGGTAGAGATGGATGAGGTGGAGAGATAGACACAAGTGGGACAATCTCGATCATCACAAAGTGCTCACACCTGTACCCATGATACCACTATAGATACATCAGATCATGCGGATGATCATAACGATGATGATGAGGAGGAGGAGGAGGAGTTACAAGATGATGTGCATGAGGATGATCACGATGACTGAAATATTACATTGGATATATGATTTACATTGATAAACTTACTTTCTTTATATCTATATATTTCATCATTTCAGTTATGTTTTGAATTGTGTCTATGATACTAAGTAATGAAAAGTCTTGTTTCAATTATTTTTATCATTGTTTATATTTAACGTGTAGTGTGTGTGTATAAAATATATGTATGCACATTTTGGTATATATCTATATTAATGTAAGTGTGTCTATATGCATGTATATGCTTGTATCTATGTGTGTATATATGTGCATATAGATATGTTTTATGCATATAATGTGTGTATGTGTATGTGTATGTGAATATGTATGTATGTATATGTGTATGTATAAGTGTATGCACCTATGTTTGTGTGCATATGTATGTGTATGTGTGTGTATATTTGTGTATGTGCATGTGTATGTGTATAATTGTATCATGTATGCATGTGTGTGCATGTGTATGTGTAAGTGTATGTGTGTGTATGTGTATGTGTAAGTGTATGTGTGTATGTGTATGTATGTGCATGTATATGAGTGTGTATATGTATGAATGTGCATGTGTACGTGTAAGTGTATGTGTGTAAGTATGTGTATGTGCATGTGTGCATGTGTGCATGTATGTGTGTGTATATGTATATATGTGCATATGTATGTGTAGGTGTACGTGCATATGTGTATGTATGTGCATGTATGAGTATATATATATATATATATATATATATATATATATTGTATGTATATATGTGTGCATATGTATAAGTGTATGTGCATATGTGCATATGTGTATGTATGTGTGTGTATATGAGTGTGTTTATGTATTTATGTGCATGTGTATGTGTAAGTGTGTGTATATGTATATATGTGCATGTGTAAGTGTATGTGTGTATCTGTATGTATGTGCATGTATATAAGTGTGTATATATATGTATGTGCATGTGTATAAGTGTATGTGCATATGTATGTGTATATGCATGTCTATGTGCATGTGTGTTTATATGTTTGTATGTGCATATGTATGTGTATGTGCATATGTGTGTATGTGCATATGTGCATGTACGTGCATATATGAGTGTGTATATGTATGTATGTGCATGTGTATGTGTAATTGTGTGTATATGTATGCATGTGCATGTGTATGTGTAAGTATATGTGCATATGTGTATGTATGTGTATGTATATGAGTGTCTATATATATGCATGTGCATGTGTATGTCTAAGTGTATGTGTGTATGCAAGAAACTAAGGATTACAACCACCACATGCTAGAGAGATGGCTCTCCTCCCAACCTTATGCATGTATATATAGCTGTTCAAATCAACGAGGACCACAAATGTAACTGAGGCCACAAGTGCATGTGAAATCTGCCCCACTCCTTTCATATCTTCGACTAGTGTCTACTATTGGTTGGAGTGATCTTGACCACTGATTTAGTACCTTCCACTAGAGTTCACTAGTGGTTGGTGTACTCACCACTCGAGTTAAGTCTCGCTAGACCCAAGTTAACTCACATTAACTTCGCTCTGGAGCTCCTTGGGCAAAATTCTCTCCCCATGCTCCCCCATGGGGATTGAACCCAATGCCTCCTCCTTCACAACCTTGAGATGTAACCACTAGGCTAAGTGGATCCTTAGATCATAGAATTAATTTATTACATTCTTCCTCCCTTGGGAAATATTTTTGTCCTCGAAAATAATGCTATAAATAATAAACATAGGCAACCCCCCAGCCTCATGTTCTTAAACCCAAAGAACGTGGTCATGTTCTAAAACTAGAAGAACATATCTCATCTTTCTGGTGAGATCCCTGCCAAAATGATTCAAAACACTACCTGACTTTGCACTTTGAGAAACTAGTCAAAGTACAAAGTAGTGAATGAATTAAAAGGGTGGATCTAAGGAGATGTCTAGCAAGTCATGGGAAGTATTCTAATCCAAGAATTCCATTCTTGGCCCGAAATGGAGTTCCCATTTTTCTCATGCCTCTCCCTTATATTAGTGACCATATTGAAGTCTCTCACAACGATTAAAGGCCCATCTAAGGTGCTAATCTCATCCCAATATCTAGCTCTCTAGGAGGGGCAATTAGAAGCATACAAGCTTTCCCAACAACACCCCAGACCATTGATGCGAGTGACTAGCATGCTTGTGGGTTACAACGTGACTGAAGGAGCTAGCAACACCAATGGAAACTCCTTCCCTACCATGAGGGTGGTCAGTGAAACGCCACACATGCTTGTTCGAGATATTGTTTAAATGCAAGGGTAATTTGGAACCAGCAAGCTTAATTTCTTGAATGCATAACACGTCAAGAACTAACGCATAATCATGCATCTATTTAAAAAGACATTTAGCTCTCACGGGGTCTGTAATCCCCTTAATGTTATAAGAATTCGTAGGAAAACAGTTCAGGAAGAAAAAAACCATAAACAAGAGCATCATTCACTTGGTTGAACAAACAAAAAGACCTCAACTTCTCTGCTGCAAGGCTTGATAGGGTTTATATTAATCTGCCTTATTTTCAGCAATTTTGTGACTCTAGGGTCCAGATAAACAAATCTATATGCATTTTAGACCACTTCCCCTTAAAAATATCCCTTAAGAGAAACTGCCCCAACACTAGATTAGGGTGGCCCCATTTGGATCCTTCCCTTCTCAAAATCCCATGTGCGGTTGACAAGACTAAACCCATAATTAACTAGTTTTTCCTTCGCATTAGAAGCCCCTACTTGGCTTGGTCCAAGGCGGCTCAAGCTATCCAAGCTCTCTTCTCCCATTACAAAAAGTTCAAAAGAGATATTCGGGCTAAAAGAAGAATGGTCATTGTCAAGGAGATAGATCTTTTGGGTTCCTCCCAAGTTCCTAATAAAATGGAATTAATTTTATCGCTTCATAAGAGACTTATATTTGAAGAGTATATTGAAGCTAGCAATATTCTTTCCTCTTGAAGAGAATTTTGGGCAAGGAATCTTGACAGACCTACTAAAAATATGTTTTCTCTATTGAAAAAGAAAAAGAATAAGGATTTTGTGCCTATGCTGATGAATAATTATGGTGGTATTGCTATCAATGTTGGGGAGAACTTGCAAGAGGCTACTTGCTTCTTTACTCATGTTTTCTCTAGTAATCCCAAGTGGGGGGAGAATATATGTGGAGCGAGGGCCAACATTTCTCTTAAAAGGAAAAAAATTATTCTTCCTAGACTAGCTGCCATGCTGGACCTGCCCCTCATTGTCGATGAGATTAAAGAAACTATAAGTAAATTGAAACCCTGCAAGACTCTAGGTATTGATGGTCTTCCTAATGAGTTTTTCATTTCTTGGAATGATTTCTTGACTCCTTTTATTCTTTTGATCTGGAAGGATTCTATTAGTAGAGGTACTCTTCCTATTGAAGTCAACATAGGGGTGATAAAGCTAATCCATAAAAAAGTTCCTAAGGAGGATTTGAATAATTGGAGTCCTATTACCTACTTAACTAGTATCTACAAGATTTTTGCCTCTTCCCTTGCTCAAAGGTTGAGCCCCCACATGAAAGATATCATCCTCCCTAAGAAAAGGGATTCATTAATGGGATGTATATCCTTGATGTCATCATTTCCATCTAGGAAGGAATAGATTATGCTAATGAGACCAACCAACCTTTTTACTTTTTTAAGATTGACTTTGAAAAAGCTTATGATAGGATAGAATGGGATTTTTTTCTACAATCTCTCTAAGATATAGGTGCTGGTAAAAGGTTTATCAAAGTTGTTGTCACTCTTTTTGGTAATGCCTACTCTAGGATTGCTATCAATGGCAACCTTTATCCTCACTTTAGGCTTAGTCGAAGATCCATTAGGCAGGATGGCCCCCTTGCCCCCCTCCTATTTCCTATTGCTAGTGATGCTTTGACTTATAAAAGCTGCTTTAGATGAGAAAAAGGTTGAAGGAATAGCTTTGCCTAAGAGTGATAAACAACTTTGTGTGCAAGCTTTTGCTGATGATACCAACATATTAGTCAAAGCTGATGAGAATGTTGCTAGGAACATTTTGGATTTCCTGAACACATTTTGTCTTGCAAGTGACTCCCACATTAACCACAAAAAAATAGCCTTTAAGTCTTCCAACAATCATGTGCCTACCTGCATCAGGGATCTCGATTATGATGTTATTAAAGATGGTGAAATGTTTAGACTTCTTGGCATACCTATGGGATTCTAGGTCACTCTTAGTCAGAGATGGGATTGGGTCATGCAAAAATTTAGGAATAAACTCTTTTCCTGGTTTGCCTGTCAATCTTCTCTCTCTCATCAAGTTTTTGTGCTTAATCACTGTATATTGCCTACTATGGTTTATTCTTTGGCCTGTTGGGTTCACGCTAAAAAGCAACTAAACCAAGTTATTGGCTTGACTAGAAGGTTCCTCTACGGTGGTAGCATAACGCATAACAAAGTTCCCAAAGTAGCATGGAAAGTGTGTTTTCTGCCTAAAAAGGAAGGAGGCCTAGGTGTTCTCTGTCCTATAAAGATGTCAACCAACCTTGCTGCCTGAAGTATTTCGATGGCGATGCACCGCACTGCACTCTCCTTCGCGAGATCTCCACGACGATATGCTCGGAGTAGAAAACCGAGCTCCTGACGCCGCACACAGTACTCCGCACGGAGGCTGTAGAATACGCAGAAAAACACAGTACACAGGGAGCACGAAGACAGACTTCTTAGGTCTTACAAATGCGGTCGAACTTACAGTCTGTGACTGACCAGGACACTATATGTTTTATTAAAGAACATATACAAAGAAGTGTCCGGTGGCCATTTGGCCTTTCACATGGACACTAACGGTAACAATCTCCCACTAAAGGCCAATATGGCCAGAGTAACTATGGGAGAAAAAAGAAAGAATGATAAAGAATACATGAGTGTAAGTATACAAACTATACCTCCCACCTGATGGGCATGTTACACAGTATACAAGTGACTGCGTAAGATCAAGAATCAAGTAACCCCCATCAAGTGACAACAGTGTCGAAAGCTATCCTGTGGTAGAGCTTTAGTCAAAGCATCTGCAGCATTATCTCGAGTGAGAAACATCTTAAGAATAATGCTCTCAGTGGCTAAGCAATCTCTAATGAAGTGATACCTCACCTCAATGTGCTTGGTCTTTGCATGATAGACCGGATTCTTAGCCAAAGCAATGGCACTCTGACTATCACTAAGCAAGTGAGGTACATGCTGAGGCAAACCCATATCACAAGCAAGACGAGAAAGCCACAATGCTTCCTTACATGCCTCACTTGCTGCAACATACTCTGCTTTTGTGGTGGAAACAGTTGTACATTCTTGAAGACGAGATCTCCAAGAGATAGCACCTTCAGCAAAATGAAAAATGTACCCTGATGTAGACTTACGATTGTCTACACAACCAGCATAGTCAGAATCTGTGTAACCAATAATGAATGCTTTCCCTCTACCTAAGCATAGACACTTGTCCTTAGTGCCACTCAGATATCTCAAAATCATTTTGACCGCTTCCCAATGTTTCTTGCCAGGATTAGACATATATCTGCTCACAACTCCCACTGCAAATGCAATGTCTGGTCTCGTAGCTACCATAGCATACATGAGACTACCAACAGTAGACTGATAGGGAATTTTGGTCATGAATTCCTTTTCCTCATCTGATTTGGGGCAGTCATCCTTGCTCAATTTCACATATGTGGGTAAAGGTGTACTCAATGCCTTTCCACCCTGCATATTGAATTGGTGAAGTACTTTGGATATGTACTCACTTTGAGACAAGTATATGCATCTTTTACTCCTATCACGAGTAATGTGCATGCCAAGAATATGTTTGGCATCCCCCAAATCCTTCATATCAAATGTCTGACTCAACTTCTTTTTGAGAATTGACAAATCATAAGAGGACTTCCCAGCAATCAACATATCATCGACGTAAAGTATCAAGCATATCAAGCTGCCATCAGAACATCTCTTTGTGTAGAGACAATGATCCTCATTGCTCCGAGAATAGCCTTGGGACTTCATAAAAGCATCAAACTTTTGGTACCATTGTCTAGGAGACTGTTTAAGTCCATACAAGCTCTTCTTGAGCTTACAAACTAGACTTTCCTTGCCAGGAACTACATAACCCTCTGGTTGGTCCATATAGATCTCATCTGTAAGATCTCCATGCAAGAAAGCTGTTTTCACATCCATTTGGACTAGCTCTAAGTCCTCCATTGCAACGAATCCAAGCAACATGCGCAAAGTAGTCATCTTGACCACTGGAGAGAAGATTTCCTCAAAATCAACACCATGTTGTTGCTTAAAACCCTTTGCAACAAGTCGTGCTTTATATTTTGGAGAAGCACTATCTGATGTGAATTTCAGCTTATATACCCATTTACATGGTAAAGCTTTCCTGCCCTTTGGCAAAGGTACTAAGTCCCAAGTACCATTCTTGTGAATAGAATCCAACTCACTCTTCATGGCACGCTCCCACTTGACATGATCCTCTGTCTGCATAGCCTCTTTGTAGCAAGAGGGCTCACCGGCATCTGTTAGCATAACAAAATCTAAACCTGGAACATATCTAACAGGTGGATATGAGACACGTGCAGAACGTCTCAATGGTTGCTAAACAGGAACATGTGCAGACTGATCTGAATGGACATTCTCTTGAACATCCCTATGTGCAGCATTTTTATGCATGCTAACCGGAGGACTAGTATCCTCAAACACCACTCTTCTCACTTCAACCTCCTTAATCAGCTGTTTATGCATCTTAGACTCATTAAAAATGACATCACTACTTCTGATCACTGACCGTGTTTTAGGATCCCATAAGCGATATCCAAATTGTCCTTCTCGACCATATCCAAGAAAAATGCATTTCTTTGACTTATGGTCCAACTTCTGTCTAAGATTCTTGGGTATATGAACATATGCTTCACACCCAAAAACTCGAAGATGATCATAATATGGTGGTTTCCCTGTCCATAACTCTTGTGCCACTTTCAGACCTTTGGCAGTACTAGGTGAAAGGTTAATCACATGAATTGCAGTCAATACTGCTTCTGCCCAAAAACCTTGTGAGAGGTTTGCATGATGCAACATAGAGACTACTCTATCTTGAATAGTTCTATTCATCCTCTCAACTACACCATTTTGTACTGGGGTATAAGGAGCTGTAAACTCTCTACGAATCCCTCTACACTGACAGAAAAGGCTGAATTCATGTGAGGTATACTCACCCCCATTATCTGAACGTAAAGCCTTAAGCTTAGTTCCTTTTTCAGTCTCAACTGAAGCAAGCCATTTTCTGAAAGTAGGGAATACATCATCCTTCGATTTGATAGGATATACCCAGACTTTTCTAGTAGCATCATCTATGAAAGTGACAAAGTAAAGAGAACCACCTAAGGACCTAGTGGGCATAGGACCACACACATCTGTATGAACAAGATCTAAAGGCTGAATTGAAGAGTCAATGTGCGTTTTATGCACATTTCTGGTTTGCTTTCCATATTGACAATGCTCACAAAATGAAAAATCAGAGAAAGATAACACAGGTAAGTAGCCAGAACGAGAAAGATTTTCCATTCCACTTCGAGATATATGGCCCAAACGACCATGCCAAATACAAGCCATAGGCTGTTCAGTAACAGCTAACGTGTTCTTTCTGTGATACAAATAAAGGGTAAAGTGAGCCAACTTTCCTTCCTTTTGCAATAACCATATTGCCCTTTGATATACGAAAGGACTGAGCATAGAAGACCACCTTGTAACCAAGGTCATCAAGTTGACCAATTGACATCAAACTACGTGATAACTGAGGTACATGGCGTACATTATGCATAGTAAATTTTGAACCGTCAATGAACTGCACAACCACATCTCCAATCCCCACAACATCACACTGGTAAGAGTCACCAAGTCTCACGGTACCAAGAGACTTTGTTGCATAATTAGAGAACCATTCTCTATGTGGTGTCACATGGAAAGAAGCACCAGAATCTAGCAGCGAGGTGTGGGAAAGAGAATCAACCATAAGTGCCTCAGATGGCACAGTACTATCAAGTGTCAACACATCAGCATCATCAGAAATAGCATTAATTTCTTCAATCTTCACAGTCGAAGTAGATGGTGCAGGTAACTGTTTAACATGCCCATCAACATTCTGTCCTTTACCTTTAGCATTCTTTAATGCATAACAGTCTTTCTTCATGTGTCCTTTCTTATGACAATAATGGCATTCAATATCCCTCTTCCTTGATTTACTTCTGCTCTTATTCCGTTGACCATTCTTTTCCTTGTTCTTGCTCCTGCCACGTTGTTGATTCTTTCCTTGGTAAGAATCACGAACACTATATGCATCTCCACTCTGAGTGCCAACCATAGACTTTCTACGAATCTCCTCACTCAAGAGTGCTCCACATATGTCATCATAGACGAGTTTACCACCTGGTGCACTATTGCTAATAGCTGTGCAAAATGTATCCCATGATGATGGCAGGGTGCATAACAGCAATACTGCTTTCATTTCATTGTCCATATCCATTTTCTGAGCTTGTAACTGGGAGAATATGGCATCAAACTCATTTAGATGAGCAGCAACACTATCTGTGTCCTTCATACGAAGGTCGTATAATTTTCTCATCAGATATACTTTATTTGATGCCGTCTCTTTTTCATATGTATTGCATAACTTCTTCCAAAGCTCCTCTGCACTTTCACAGTCTAATACTATAAAGTAAACATTATCTGCCAGGTGCAAGCGAATGGTAGACCTGGCCATTTCATCTAACTCATCCCAATCATCTTCATCCATGTCAGCAGGCTTCTTTGAAATCCCATTTACTGGCTTCCATTGCCTTCTTTGAATCAGCACATCTTTAATCTGATTCTTCCATAGAGCAAAGTTTGTGCCATCAAATTTTCGGATCTCAAAATGGTCTTTGCCCTGCAAGTTATAGCTCCTCCTCGGAACGCTAGCACTAGACCCTGATCCACCGGATGTGCCTGAGACCTCTGATGCCATGATCGTAGAGAACTGAATAGAATGATAATGGAGCTAGAAGAGTCCAAACACCAACAAATAAGTGTATCAAGGAGTAAATCGACCACTATATAGTTGACTAAACCAGAAATCTGGAAAAATTTTGCCAGAGTATCCTCTGCAAAATTAGCATATGACCAGTGTCAAAGTATCATAAAACTGCAAGTACTGACATGTCTACCTGCATAGTGAATCACTGACTCCACTGCATATAATCAGTTACCCAATAGAAGCCAACTAGGCTTATCGAGCACCTATGAACAACTATCATACATCTCCTATGGCGAGGTTGGGTAAGTCTTCCACCTGCATCACCGAAGAGACCCCGACATCTGGGTGTCTCCCAGTTAAGAAAACCTCACCACGACCCTCTTTATCAAACGTAAAAGGCTTTATGCAAAGAACGTAACCGCTATATCAATGCCCACATGGACGTACATAAGCGGTATCCACAGAAGCGTACATGGTGTGTATGTGCTCAATATATGCAATAAAATGACACTAAAAGGCTGAATACACAGCCCAAAAACTAGCCAATAACACCTGCAAGTGTCTGTCAACTCTGATGTTTTAGGCTTTAAAAACCTGCATAAATTTGCAGCGACTGCTCCCACCAAAACTGAAAACCCCTCGAGAAACCTGTAGTTTTACGAGTGTGGCTAAAAATACAGCCCCAAAGGTTGATATTTATTGTCTGAGAAGTACAAGGAACACTCTTCTTGATGTTCTTGGACCTGTGTGAAGAGAACTACGTGCGAAAGTACTCCGAAATGGCTCCAAAAACACCCCAAAATTGCTTCAAAAATAGGCTTTAAAAGCAAAACTGAAGCTTTGAGGGACCAAAACTTGTTCAAGGTAATGTCAACCTTAATCTTTCCCCTTCTTCAAACACCACAAAAGTGTAGCTTAGTGGCAAGAGATTGCCACAGTTAAGCGAGCTCTGGGGGGAACAGTACTCGGATGGGTGACCTCCTGGGAAGTACCGAGAACCTCTATATTCCTTGATCGTTGAGGTCCTCCCTCGCGCGCAGCCAACGGTGACTTCGGTGACTCGGATGACAAGGTATGCCAAGGTCTATGCCTTGGTCGCCGCCTTAGTCGTAAGCCTTGGAGAAAGCCTGGGGGGGGGTGCTCGCTTCGCTCGCACAAAGGGAACAAAGCTTTTTGCCTCGAATTGCTCTGATACCAGTGAAGTATTTCGATGGCGATGCACCGCACTGCACTCTCCTTCGCGAGATCTCCACGACGATATGCTCAGAGTAGAAAACCGAGCTCCTGACGCCGCACACAGTACTCCGCACGGAGGCTGTAGAATACGCAGAAAAACACAGTACACAGGGAGCACGAAGACAGACTTCTTAGGTCTTACAAATGCGGTCGAACTTACAGTCTGTGACTGACGAGGACAC
This sequence comes from Ceratopteris richardii, assembly GCA_020310875.1. NCBI lineage: Eukaryota > Viridiplantae > Streptophyta > Polypodiopsida > Polypodiales > Pteridaceae > Ceratopteris > Ceratopteris richardii. Next base: position 46,310,348 of record CM035424.1, read on the forward strand.
TATATGTTTTATTAAAGAACATATACAAAGAAGTGTCCGGTGGCCATTTGGCCTTTCACATGGACACTAACGTTAACACTGCCAAATGGATTCTAAGGGCTACTGACTTTGAGGATTTCTAGGCCTTACTTATAAAGAGACACATTCATAACTTTTCTCTTGCAGATTATAGGGCTTGGAGAAATCACTCTCTTTGGGATATTATTATCTCCCCACACATTTGCTCACCTATGGGATCTTCCCTATGTTGCAGGTTCTGGCAGGCGTGGAATGGAAGTCAAGAAGAACATCAACCCCAATTGTAAAGTATTTGACAATTCTGAGTTCTTTTTGCAAGAGAGTATTTGGACTAATTGGCTGTCCCTTTGGCATAATGGCCACCTTGGCATTAGAGAACACAAGTGTTGCAACGTGGGATACAAATGCTGGAAGGATTTCACTTCTAATGATGAGATTATCTCTGAGTTCCAGGTTCAGAAGTCTAAATGCTCCTCTCGCTGTGTGCAGGTTTTGACAAAGCATAGATGGATGCTGACTGACAGAGCTGCTCTCTAGAAGGTGAGAAATGGCCCCAAACTCTCAGACGTTACTCAGGATATGTGGAAGAACTTTAAGTCCAAGCGAGGATCTATCATCATGATTCTCCCAAAGCTTATTAATAAATGGAAGGTCTGTTGGAAGGCTAGGAATGGAGGCACATATTTCTCTGCTTATGGAACATGTCCATCAATATCAAACAATCCTACCTGCTTTGGTTGATTCTTCACAATGGTGTTTGGTGTGGGCAAAAGAAGAGGAAGCTCTATGTTAATGATGGTGTATGCAGCTTTTGTGGCAAAGTGGAAGATATCCCCCATATTTTCCATAACTACAAGGACGCTCAGAATTAGTGGAGGCCTCTCGCCCCTTTCTACCATAAATACAATGTTGCTCTCAGCTATCAGGAAACACTTCTTGGTGTTTGCAACAGTTTTGATTTCTCCTTGTGGAACCTCTGGAGGGCTCACAGCTTGTGGAGAATATGGAAAAGTAGGAATGAGTATCACTTCAATAAAAAGTTGTCTAACAATGCTTACTTCTCCTTTTTTCAAGGTCTTAAGAGGATTGGTCTGCAGAGCTTGGAACATTTGACTTCTCCTCCTGATGAAGTTTTTTCTTTGTCTAGACATCTGAGAATTACCTCTCCTAACCATTGGAGATTGTCCATATTGAAGTTGTATTCACCTAGTAGGCTGGAGATGATCATTATTTGTTTGTAACTAATGTTAGTCTTGCTATTTGCTGCTGTTACATGCATGTTTGCTTGTACCTACCCTATTTCCCCTCATGACCTATGTGATGGACTGTTGGTGAACTTTTATCTTAGACCCTTATGTTTATTTAGGTATTTATGTAAGATTAGTAGGAGAATGTTCCTCACTGATATGGCTATTGTTGTACCTTGACAGATGGGGGCATCTTGCCCTTTGTACAAAGTGTCATACCATCATTAATATCCTTCATGTTTCTTCAAATAAAAAAGGGTGGATTTTAAAATATCCCCATCCACTTCATTGTTTTTGGATGTGCGATCTAGGCACAAACATATGAATTGGATGGATTCTAATTACTAGTCCATTTGTGGGCATAACTAGTGCATGGACTCACTACAACACATCGAGGGTATACCGAGGCTGCTATTGAGGAAATTGAACGGGCGTGATTTCTTCCCGGCGCCGGTGTTACAGTCGGTGTAGGCGTCAGAACGAAAGCGCCGGTATGGGCGCCGGTATAGTCATCGGTATAAGTGTCGGTATAAGCATCGGTATTTTCGACGGATATACCAACGTCCATACCGACGTCTCCGCTGGGTGTATCGGCGCATATACCCAAGAGCATACTGGAGCTACTGGCGCGTATACCGACGACCATACCTGCACAAATTCTTTTGGGCAGAGTGTGTTGTCTTTTGCTACAGCATGATGTTGTTTAGCAAAAGACAATACACTCTGCCCAACTGAGTACATGTGTTATGTACTCTAATGACAACCAAAACATAAACTTATATGAGCAAAAATGAACAATGATTCATGTACAGAAAGTCGTATATTCCATGAATGAAAAATGTACAAAAGTGTGGCAAAGCACTTCCATATAGGAATCGAATACAAAATTATGGTACATCATTGCCACATAGGAGTGTAATACAAAATTGTGGCAATGTGACAAAACACTTCCATATAGGAATCGAATACAAAATTATGGTTCATCATTGTCGTATGCGAGTGTGATACAAAATTGTGGCATTGATCAAAATATTTACACCTACAATCCTGCAACAAAACATATGTATAAAATAAGACCAATTAATATGACATTTATAAACAACAACTAGAAACATGAAACCAAGATATAACTTTACCTAATCAAGAATATTCTCCCATGAGACGATTGCACTGCGTCCCTCTAAGTCTTGTAACAGTGCAGTCAGTCCATGTCGATATCCATATGATTCTTCAGTTCGCGTTGCAGGACGACCCACTGCCAACTCCTATAGTAAATATGCAAAACGTTAGATGAATATACATAATATACTTAACACAAACAACTTCAATAATTAACATCATACTTACAAATTGGTAGCGCATACTCTCGTATCCGCCGCTACCTAAATGCGACGTTCCAACCGTATCTAAAAGTGTGGCCGCCGCATCTCTCTGTTGACGATACCGATCAGGAGTATGTTGATGCTCATCCTGAATCGATTCCCATTCTTCGGCATCTGGTCATACAGGCTTTGGTAAGCCTGCTTTGAAAGCATCGCGAGCTTCCGATCGTCGATGCGACATCACCTCGCGTGCTGTATGTTGAATCCAATCGGAACTCACAATAGGATTGCCAGGTGCTGGCCGGTACTCTTCATATATGCATTGTGTGATATGATTTTTAGAGTCTCTATCCTGTTCGGTCCATTTTAACATTACTGAATGACCGAATTCGATAGAGCAGAGTTATTGTATATGCTGACGCATTGACTTCCCCGCCGCATCCATAATTGGAGCTCCATTACGGATATGATATATCTTCGATTTGTCATGATCATGTGCACCCCAAGGTGTACGTGGAGATCCCATCTGATGCAATATGAAGATCTCATCTCATCCAATGTATATATATATGCATGCTTAAGCTTGTATACATATGCATTCATGTATACATATGCATATGCATTCATGTATGCATATGCTTGCTTGTATGCATATGCATGCTTAAGCTTGTATACATATGCATTCATGTATACATATGCATACATTTATACATATACATATGCATATGCTTGCTTGTATATGTATACATGTATACGAATACATATACATATGCTTGCTTGTATGCATATGCATGCTTAAGCTTGTATACATATGCATTCATGTATACATATGCATATGCATATGCATATGCATTCATGTATACATATGCATATGCATATGCATACATGTATACATATACATATGCTTGCTTGTATGCATATGCATGCTTAAGCTTGTATACATATGCATACATGTATACATATACATATACTTGCTTGTATGCATATGCATGCTTAAGCTTGTATACATATGCATACATGTATACATATGCATGTATGCATATGCATATCCCTCATGCTTGTATACATACATGTACATATACATGTATGTATATGCATACATGTATACATATACATATACATATGTATATGCTTGCTTGTATATGTATACATGTATACAAATACATATACATATGCTTGCTTGTATGCATATGCATGCTTAAGCTTGTATACATATGCATTCATGTATACATATGCATATGCATATGCATACATGTATACATATACATATGCTTGCTTGTATGCATATGCATGCTTAAGCTTGTATACATGTATGTATGTATGCCTATGCATGCATGCATGTATGCCTATGCATGCATGCATGTATGCCTATGCATGCATGCATGTATGCCTATGCATGCATGCATGTATGCCTATGCATGCATGCATGTATGCCTATGCATGCATGCATGTATGCATATTAGAAAACAAAAATATAAAGAAAGAAAACAAAAAATAAAGAAAGATATTAGAAAATAAAAATATAAAAATTCATGTATGCATATGCATGCATGTATGCATATGCATGCATGTATGCATATGCATATCCCTCATGCATGCATGCATATGCATGCATATGCATTCATGTATGCATATGCGTGCATGTATGTATGCCTTTGCATTCATGCATGCATGTATGCATATGCATACATGCATGTATGCATATGCATGCATGCATGTATGTATGTATATGCATATTCATGTATGCATGCATGTATGTATGTATATGCATATTCATGTATGCATATGCATGCATGTATGCATATGCATATCCCTCATGCATGTATGCATATGCATATCCCTCATGCATGCATGCATATGCATTCATGTATGCATATGCATGCATGTATGCATATGCATTCATGTATGTATGCCTATGCATGCATGCATGTATGCATATTAGAAAACAAAAATATAAAGAAAGAAAACAAAAAATAAAAAAAGATATTAGAAAATAAAAATATAAAAATGCATGTATGCATATGCATGCATGTATGCATATGCATGCATGTATGCATATGCATGCATGTATGCATATGCATGCATGTATGCATATGCATGCATGTATGCATATGAATGCATGTATGCATATCCATACCCCTCATGCATGCATATGCATATCCCTCATGCATGCATGCATGCATGCATATGCATGCATGCATGCATATGCATTCATGTATGCATATGCATTCATGTATGCATATGCATGCATGTATGCATATGCATTCATGTATGTATGCCTATGCATGCATGCATGTATGCCTATGCATGCATGCATGTATGCCTATGCATGCATGCATGCATGCATGTATGCCTATGCATGCATGCATGTATGCATATGCATTCATGTATGTATGTCTATGCATGCATTCATGTATGCATATGCATGCATGCATGTATGCATATGCATGCATGCATGTATGCATATTATAAAACAAAAATATAAAGAAAGAAATCAAAAAATAAAGAAAGATATTAGAAAATAAAAATATAAAAATTCATGTATGCATATGCATATCCCTCATGCATGCATGCATGCATTCATGTATGCATATGCATTCATGTATGCATATGCATTCATGTATGCATATGCATTCATGTATGCATATGCATTCATGTATGCATATGCATTCATGTATGCATATGCATTCATGTATGTATGCCTATGCATGCATACATGTATGCATATGCATGCATGCATGTATGCATATGCATGCATGCATGTATGCATATGCATGCATGCATGTATGCATATTAGAAAAAAAAAATATAAAGAAAGAAAACAAAAAATAAAGAAAGATATTAGAAAAAAAAAAAATTCATGTATGCATATGCATGCATGTATGCATATGCATGCATGTATGTATGCATATGCATATCCCTCATGCATGCATGCATTCATGTATGCATATGCATGCATGTATATATGCATATGCATGCATGCATGTATGCATATGCATGCATGCATGTATGCATATGCATGTATGTATGCATATGCATATGCATGCATGTATGCATATGCATATCCCTCTCTCTCTCAAACAAAAATAAAGAGAGAAGATATTAGAAAACAAAAATATAAAGAAAGATAAAAGAGTGATATATGTACTCATGTATGCATATGCATATCCCTCATGCATGCACGCATGCATATGCATTCATGTATGCATATGCATTCATGTATGCATATGCATTCATGTATGCATATGCATTCATGTATGCATATGCATGCATGTATGCATATGCATGCATGTATGCATATGCATGCATGTATGCATATGCATTCATGTATGTATGCCTATGCATGCATAGGCATTTATGCCTATGCATGCATGCATGTATGCATATGCATTCATGTATGTATGCCTATGTATGCATGCCTATGTATGCATTCATGCATGTATGCATATGCATATCCCTCATGCATGCATGCATGCATGCATATGCATTCATGTATGCAAATGCATTCATGTATGCATATGCATGCATGTATGCATATGCATTCATGTATGCATATGCATTTATGTATGCATATGCATGCATGTATGTATGCCTATGCATGCATTCATGCATGCATGTATGCATATGCATGCATGTATGCATATGCATGCATGCATGCATGCATGTATGTATGTATATGCATATTCATGTATGCATGCATGTATGTATATGCATATTAATGTATGCTTATTAATGTATGCATATGCATGCATGTATGTATGCATATGCATGCATGTATGCATATGCATATCCCTCATGCATGTATGCATATGCATATCCCTCATGCATGTATGCATATGCATATCCCTCATGCATGCATATGCATGCATGTATGCATATGCATTCATGTATGTATGCCTATGCATGCATGCATGCATGCATGTATGCATATTAGAAAACAAAAATATAAAGAAAGATAACAAAAAATAAAGAAAGATATTAGAAAATAAAAATACAAAAATTCATGTATGCATATGCATCCATGCATGCATGCATATGCATCCATGTATGTATGCATATGCATGCATGTATGTATGCATATGCATGCATGTATGTATGCATATGCATGCATGTATGTATGCATATGCATGCATGTATGCATATGCATATCCCTCATGCATGCATGCATGCATATGCATTCATGTATGCATATGCATGCATGTATGCACATGCATTCATGTATGCACATGCATGCATGTATGCATATGCATGCATGTATGCATATGCATTCATGTATGTATGCCTATGCATGCATGCATGTATGCCTATGCATGCATGCATGTATGCATATGCATTCATGTATGCATATGCATTCACGTATGCATATGCATTCACGTATGCATATGCATTCACGTATGCATATGCATTCACGTATGCATATGCATTCATGTATGCATATGCATGCATGTATGCATATGCATGCATGTATGAATATGCATGCATGTATGCATATGCATTCATGTATGTATGCCTATGCATGCATGCATGTATGCATATTAGAAAACAAAAATATAAAGAAAGAAAACAAAAAATAAAGAAAGATATTAGAAAATAAAAATATAAAAATTCATGTATGCATATGCATGCATGTATGTATGCATATGTATGCATATGCATATCCCTCATGCATGCATATGCATGCATGCATATGCATGCATGCATATGCATTCATGTATGCATATGCATTCATGTATGCATATGCATGCATGTATGCATATGCATTCATGTATGCATATGCATATGCATACATGAATGCATATGCATTCATGTATGTATGCCTATGCATGCATGCATGTATGCATATGCATGGATGCATGCATGTATGCATAGGCATGCATGTATGCATATGCATGCATGTATGCATGTATGCATATGCATGCATGTATGCATGTATGCATATGCATGCATGCATGCATGCATGTATGCATATTAGAAAACAAAAATATAAAGAAAGAAAACAAAAAATAAAGAAAGATATTAGAAAATAAAAATATAAAAACTCATGTATGCATATGCATGCATGCATGTATGCATATGCATGCATGCATGCATATGCATGCATGTATGTATGCATATTCATGCATGTATGTATGCATATTCATGCATGTATGTATGCATATGCATGCATGTATGCATATGCATGCATGTATGCATATGCATATCCCTCATGCATGCATGCATGCATATGCATTCATGTATGCATATGCATTCATGTACGCATATGGATTCATGTATGCATATGCATTCATGTATGCATATGCATGCATGTATGTATGCATATGCATGCATGTATGTATGCATATGCATGCATGCATGTATGCATATGCATGTATGTATGCATATGCATATGCATGCATGTATGCATATGCATATCCCTCTCTCTCTCTCTCAAACAAAAATAAAGAGAGAAGATATTAGAAAACAAAAATATAAAGAAAGATAAAAGAGTGATATATGTATTCATGTATGCATATGCATATCCCTCATGCATGCATGCATGCATATGCATTCATGTATGTATGCATATGCATGCATGTATGTATGCATATGCATGCATGTATGTATGCATATGCATGCATGCATGTATGTATGCATATGCATGCATGTATGTATGCATATGCATGCATGTATGTATGCATATGCATGCATGTATGTATGCATATGCATGCATGTATGTATGCATATGCATGCATGTATGCGTATGCATATCCCTCTCTCTCTCTCAAACAAAAATAAAGAGAGAAGATAATAGAAAAACAAAAATATAAAGAAAGAGAACAGAGTGATACAATATGTGCGATCTACTTACCAAAGCGTCAGATCTATAAAGATAGAGGTGTGTTTTTAGAGAGAGAGAGAGGGAAGGAGAGGGAAAGAGAGAGAGAGAGAGAGAGAATTGTTTGAATCACGGTCGTCAAAATCCACTTAAAGTCATTCTTCGTCGAATTTCCAAAGATTTGATCCCAAAATCTCTTGCAGAACCAAACAAAGAACATATTAGTAAAGAAAAAACATAGAAAAAGAAAAAAGAGTGCTACAATATGTGCGATCTACTTATCAAAATTTCATATCTATAAAGATAGAGGTCTGTTTAAAGAGAGAGAGAGAGAGAGGGAGAGAGAAAGAGGGAGAGAGAGGGAGAGAGAGTGAGAGAGAGAGAGGGAGAGAGAGAGAGATAGTGAGAGAGAGGGAGGGAGAGAGAGAGGGAGAGAGAGAGAGAGGGAAGGGAGGGAGAGAGGGAGAGAGAGAGAGAGAGGGAAGGGAGGGAGAGAGGGAGAGAGAGAGAGAGAGGATGACAAACAGAGATCTGTTGTTGGCACACGCAAACCCAAAAGGAGAAGATCTAGATTCAAAACGCTCAGAGTGACGAATTTCGGGTTCGGGCCTGGTTAAAACGAGAGTGTCGGTATAAGCGTTGGTATAAGCATCGGTAGTTCCAGCAAAGTACCGACGCATATACCGGCGCATATACTGACGCTTATACCGACGCTGTGGTTCTGAGGCAAAGCGGCTTTCTCAAATTGTCCGAGGGGTATACCGACGCCGACAGCTACCCGTCGGTACACTGACCGTCGGTATTCCCTCGATATGTTGTAGTGACTTTCGTAATTAAGGTGCTATTCTTATCCCTATCAAGACTTTGAGAACTCTTGATTCACTTGAATTTGATTTGGAAAACTTGAAGTTTGGTTGTCTTAAACATCTCACTTGGATGTTTGTACAATGGTTAACTCCCAACTCATAGTTACTTGATTTTTTCACCCGACTTGAGGACTACTTTGTCCTAAGGGCTTGAAAAATCCTATGTAAATTGTAGGAAAAAGGTTTCCATTTACTGTGGTTCAACCTTATTATATCTTGAACAAGTCAAATTCAAAATGAAAATTATCCAATTGAGGACTTTCCTCAAAATCTTTATCTTTCAACTCTTCAGAATTGCCAATCTTATGAGCAATTCCTAATTTCATTGTTCTAGAGTGTACTGAACTCTAGGTCATGAGGGTTATGCTAGTAACTGAAAGCAAAACACAAATGAATAAGTCAATCTTCGACTTGTCATCCTTTGAAGATTGAATACGTTCTTATACAAAACATCTATTAGGGATGTTTAATTTAGTTATTTGGTTCAAATCAGCTAACCCAGGACTTTTGCGAAAGGAATCAGATACCATATGTGAGTCAATTTGAAAAGATTTGTAAAGTTGAATGAAATAACCAAAACTCTGTATAACTAATTCAAACCTCTAAGATATATAAACTTGCTATGAGTCAAGTACTTGATGACCCAAGACTTTAACTTTGCAAAGATTTGTTTCAACAAGGTATTGAAGCATTTTTACTATCTTTAAGAGAAATAAATTGGATTCGCAAAAAAGATTCATAGAGTAAAACATCGTGCAACCACAAAATATTATTGTGGTATCCAACACTAGTGTGTTGATCCACTAAGGTTCTATTGATGACTTTTTACTTAAACAATGCTTCACTTGAGACTAAGTTCACTTGAGATTGAATTTACCAATTTACACTAGGAACTTGTTTTGGTCATCTAAATTTTGCTAGCTTGCTATGCTTGTAGAAATATGAAATAGTTAAATTGAGGCACTGGTAAACATGTCTGTGATGGCTATATTTTTGGAAAAATGTAGTGTTCCTCCTTCCCAAATAATGATTCAATTAGAGCTAGTCAAAAATTGCAGCTTGTTCACAAAGATGTTTATGGTCCTATGCATACACCTTCTTTTGGGAACTACCTTTATTTCATTACTTTTATTGATGATTTTTCTAGGGAGCATTCGTGTATCCATTGAAAGCAAAGTCCGAAGTGTTTATGTGCTTCAAAGAATTTTTGGTTTTGGTTGAAAATCTATCAACAAGTAAATTGGGCACCCTCCCTTCCAATTGAAGAGGGGAATATATGTCTTTTGATTTCAATGCATTTCTAGTTGTACATTGGATACAACATCAATGCAAAGTGTCATATACACCTCAACTAAATGGGAAAATAGAAGAGTGCCCAAATAATGATGTAGATGACCCAAATTTTACATCTCAAAAGAGGCATGCAAATCAAACTTGATTTGCATTCACTTGGCAATGCATTTAGTATTGTGTGTTGTGCTCCAAGCTTCTTCTTTAGATCCCAAACTCCAACATTATCATCCAGTTTTCTGTGTTGTTTCTCAGGCACTAATGCATATGCCAAAAAACCAAAGACACGTAGATGATCAATAGATGGCTTATGATCATCCCAAGCCTCATATGGAATGATATATTTTTGTGCTTTGGTGCGACACCTATTAAGTATATATGTTGCACACATAACATCCTCAAGCCAAAAACTATGTGGTAAAGCTTGACTTTTGATCATACACCTTGCCATCTCCATGAGAGACCTGCTCTTTCTTTTAGCAACTCCATTTTTTTGAGGTGTATACAACACTATACACTGATATGTTATCCCATGCTCAGACAGAAATGAATTAAAATTAGATGACATGTATTCCCCTCTCAATCAGAATAGAGGGTGCCCAATTTACATGATGATAGATTTTCAACCATAACTATAAATTGTTTGAAGAACATAAACACTTCAGAATTTGCTTTCAATGGATACACCCGCATGCCTACAAAAATCAACAATAAAAATCATGAAGTAAAGGTAGTTCCTAAAAGAAGATGTCTACATAAACGTCAGTATGAACAAACGGCAGTTTATGCATGGCTTTAACTGAAACATCTTTTGGCAAAGATGAATGCTACATTTTTCCAAAATTATAACCTTCATAGACATGTTTACAAGGTGCCTTGGGTAAAGAGGACACCATTTCATATTTTTGTAGGCATAGCAAACTAGCAAAATTTAGATGACCAAAGTGTGCATGCCAAAGCTTTGCATCTAAGATAGCTTGAGAATCTTGAATTACACATGTCGAATCATTCACAGATTTTGCATAATCTATTATCTTATATACCCCATTTCATAAAATATCAAAAACAATAATAAATTTGCCATTTGAGAGATCATGAAATGCATATAATTCATCAAAAATTTTGACAACCAAGCCAATCATGGTTAATGCTGAAAGTAACAATAGATTTTTCTTGATCCCTAGTACATAAAAAGCATCTGGCAACGTGAAAGAACTACCATCACTAGTGGTCAAAATGATCTTACCAACTCCCATAACAGGATAAGAGGAGTTGTTAACGCATGTGATAGTATTCCCTATAGGGGTAGGCTCAAGTGAATTGAAGAAACTATGCTACGAGGTAATATGTATGATTGCCCCACTATCTAAGTACCAAACATCTGAGTCTATTGTACACACACATTGCTCATGAGAAGATCGTTCATAGTTGCATACAATAGTAGATGCCCATTCTTCATTCTAAACAAGATTAGTAGACTCTATTTTACAGGTAGAAGCCTCTTCAACAACCATTTTAGCATCTTTCTTCTTTGTCTCTTTTTGGTTATATATTCTGGTAGTGGTGTGTGAATACACTTAGGACCACCAAGGCACTTTCTTCATCTTTAAAAGGTTTTTTCCCCACCTTTTATATATGACTATAACCCTAACATGTGACTTATCTTTGTACATTCACTTGTAATAAATGTTGTTTGTGTGCTTCTGCATACCTCAAAGTCCAACAATTGGTATGAGAGTAGGTTCCTTCATCTAGGGCATCACCAATACCCCTCCGGTCATAGTATTAGAATCGCATGAAAACTGGTGATCATACTCAGGGTGATATAAGTCTGTTTCGGTGTCTGAATACACTATTTGAGTGCATGTGTAGGAAAATTCATCCTCTTGTTCCAAACATATATACAAGTTTTGATTTATTAGTACAATGGCCTTAAAGTCTGCTATAGGTTTAGTAGAGCTTGAGAGAGTAGTTCTATTCAACTTTTTGAGACACATCCATTTTCCTACATTAGGGTATTTTAATGAGTGATCATGACTGAAAGCAATGATGTATTCTGTATGTTGGCTATTAGGATAAGGTAGATGGTACCAATTCCCCATTTAGGGCATATATGATGTGTCATGTATTGGTGGCAAAAGGACTCTGGGATATTGTGCAGGGTGTTGAAAAATGAGCTATGACAACTGCAAATACAATTAGTGAAGGTGATGCAGATGGTGTTGTAGATGACGATCTTCAAATTCTTGTTCATGTTCTAGTTCCTGTTGCACCTACTATAGAGCAATTTTGATGGGATGGTAAGATGCTCAGGCACATGCATTAGCTTTATATGTCAAACGTGCCATTATCCCTCATATTCGCACATGCAAAACACCAAAGGATGCTTGGGATACACTTACCTCTTTATACCAAGCAAGAAATGAGGCTCATGTTGCTTATCTCCGAAAATGGTTGGAGACTATGCATATGAATGAAGGAGATTTTATGAATAGTTTTTTGACAAAGATCAAAGATCTTAAAGAGTAGTTGATTTTTGTAGATGAAATCTTGCTAGATAGTTCAGTTGTGCGGACAGTTCTTAATGGTCTTCCTGATTCATATTAGAGTTTTTCTTTGACTCTTTGGTTGATGATGAAAGGCAATCTAAATGCCTTAACAGTTGAGGAGTTAGTCTCTATTTTATTGCAGGAACATGGGTGTAGGTAGAACAGGTCCATTATGCATGATCTTTACATATACATTCACCTTTTCCCTTCTGACTAGCTAAGAACTATTGACATGAAGAGCACTCCATACTATACAAAAAGAGAACTCCTAAAATTTTCTCATGTGCTCTTGGCCTCCAGATACTGGCACAAAAGGGTAGAGTTAGGGAAATCAAAAGACAACATATAGACTTAGACATAATTATTGACTATCAAGGTTGATTAGGCCTCTCTAATCAAAATCATTTGTCCTTATCCATGCCTATCCAAAAATGAAAATATATATTGACAAGATGATATGGTTGCATGAATAATTTATGGTTGAAGATACATCCAACATCCACTCCATTTGTTTCATCTTGTATATTGGTACTTGCTTGTATGATGTCATTATAATCTTGTAAAGCTTCAAAAATATGATATAAACTAACTATGACCTATTAGAATATCTGCAAAATGAATGATTGCTTGTGGAGTAAAATTGGAGTGATATGACCCCTCTTGGAGCTAACTTCCTTGGTTCATATATCCAACAAACTTCTCACAACTGTCTATTTTATGGACCTTCTTTCTCCTTCTAAATAATGAACTGAGCTTGACTTATGTCTGCCATATTTCTCTTATCTTTCTATATATTTCACTATTTCAACCTTCTCTCATACCAATTGTTGTTTTTTAAGGCCCACAATTAATATAGAGACAAAAATGAAATGGAGACATGAGAGAGAATAAAGATGAAAGTAGCGAGATGAAGAAGCAAAGCTCCACATATGTTTAAGACATCACTTGCTCTATGCTTGTGTCAATCATCAAAAGACTGACAACTCCAAGTGCAAATGCTCCAATGGCAAGTGCACTGTCTGGTCTTGAGCATAACAACTCATACATCAGACTCCCAAATGCTAACAAAACATGTGCTATCCTGGCTAACCTAAGTATGTCGGCCATGCCTATATCCAAGGCATCCAAAGCACCATCGTCAAGGACAATATGTCCTGACACATCTGTGTCAACATCTGGCATGAGCGAATCCAAGAATGACTACATAACTGCTGACTACTCAGCATCCAAATTAGCCATCCTATCAACCAAGGATGTGTCTAGATGTGCATCCTGAGAGCTAATATGCTCTAGCATACATTGTGTATCATAAGAGCTATCATGCTCTACCACACCAAGTGTATCATCATGCTCCACATGAGCTAACTGCACGATATCAACACCAAGATCAAACTGATGATCAAACTCTAACTGAGTATCATCAGAATGCTCTACATGAGCATCCACATCATGCTCTAAAGCATCCAAATGATTTTGGAGAAGGAACCATGTGAACCACCTGTCACATAATCATGCATCTAGAATGCATATAAAACCATGAGCATAAGCCTGCTCACCAAGTCTACAAAGTGACCAAGTAGATGCGAAAGAATCCTAGGAAAAATTCAACAGAGTATCCCCTATAAACTGAGCAATCAAACAAGATAATCAATATCAAAAGAACAATGAGTAATATGTCACCACCTGTCACTGATCCAATCAAGGATAATGGCAAATACATATGCCCACAAATTGATGGCAATATATGCCAATACAATGGCGATACACCTCCCACTCAAGAATAAATCTTGCAAGATGGTCCAACCTGTCATGAATAACCTATGACCAAGTCCAAATTAATGGAGATAAGCAAGGATCCAAAGCTATCACTTAAGCTTCAAGATCCCCTAGAGCTCTCTTCTAGCATAAAAGCTGTCGAAATTTTGGCAGCATCTCCTCTGTAAAATGGACTCTAAACCAAATAAACCATGTGGGAATCACCATCCACATATGCCAAGAATCATACTAACAAATAGATAACAATCAATGACCAAATGCTAATAACAGTGACAAATGATGTGTAACTGAGGCTCCAATCTAGATCATGTACCTGCAAAGAAAACAAAGATACAAATACCAACCAAGATCCACAATGAATTCGCACAGAATTGTGTGCAATCAATAACTAATCCATAACCAAATGGCATAAGCAAGATATAGACCACAATGCCACTATACATCCATGATCGAACTCATCATTGTGAAGAGAGATGGTGGATGCAATCCAAAGATGAGTAGGTGCCGCTACAACCAGCTTCACACCAGCCAACTGAGACTTCAGAGTTGATTAGTAGACCCTTTGAGCTTCCTAAATCCACCAAAATATCAGCCAAGTACTTTGGAACATGTATCCCAAAAGTTTAAGTCAAGACAGGCTAGTTGCGAAATGACTAGCTCCCAAAACTTGCTATTTTTGGACATACACCTGCTGGAAAAAATGAACAGTGCTCTCAACCTGGAAGGAATTAGAAAAATTCCTTTTGGGCATAGCAAATAGACTTAGCAAGCTTCCTATTCCAAGTTAAAACACTTCAAATGATGGACTGAGCATTGAGAACAAGTTTCATCAAGTTCTGGAACATTCCCACAATTCTCGGGGCTCTGCAGAGATAGACCAGTAAGCAGTAAAATGCAGATATCTCCAAAAGTATAAATCCAATGACCTTGAAAATTTAAAGGTAAAAACTAGACAGTGAGAGCTATCCAACGCACTTTAAAACACTGAAAAATGTTCAGTAAAACTCGAGATATGACCTTCTGAAGTTACTGCTCTGAGTGAGTATAGCAGAGAACAAAACAGAGAGGTAGATGATAATAAATGTATAGATTCACATATGATTACAACCACATTGGCAATGAATCTTTGCACAATGGGAGTAGAATGATAGAGCTATGGAGTAAGCTCTTCAATCTCTACAAAATGACATCAAGTGGTCACGTACAAGGCTTGCTAATCGCCTCTTCCTTCTTGCTCCTTTTATAGCAATTCTTGGAGGGAGTTTTGAATTCGAATTCGAATGGCTCCACCTAAAAGTGATCCCCAAAGTTAGGAGAGATTCCCTCAGCTCAAAAATTCGTGATTTTGGTAGTTGGAGCCACGAATTTGCTTTTACATCATGGATGAGGTAAGCCATCCTTTTACTTTTTTCTTTTTCCATTTACAAGAGATAAAATGTACTCTTTTACAAGAGGTGTTCACATGACTACTCATGTGACTTACAAATGAGGATAATATCAAGCATATCAAGCATGTAGGCTTGGGCAAAATGCACCAACAGCTCCCCCTCAAGCCTAACATGCTTGGCCTCCAAATAAGTCTTCAATTGTCCTTGATTTCCTGCAAACCAATCATCAACTTGAATCTACTTAATTTCGTACCATCAAGAGCTTTCGTCAACATGTCTGCACATTGCATATCTGTAGAGACGTAGGATAGTTGAATATCCTTGCTCATTAGCTTCTCCCTTACATAATGGTAGTGGACTTCAATATGCTTGGTTCTAGCATGGTATACCGGATTAGCTGCTAGATGTAGTGAGCTTGTGTTGTCACCAAAAATGTGAGGTGTTGAAGAATGAAGTCCAAGATCTGTGTACAAAGATTTTAACCACATGATTTCTTGAGTTGCATTAGCCAAACCTCTATATTCAGCTTCAGTAGAAGATAATGCCACGGTTGGTTGCTTCTTTGATGACCAAGAAATGATTTTTGAACCTGCAAATGATATATACCCTGATGTGCTTCTTCTATCATCTTTAGATCCGGCCCAATCTGCATCTGAGTAGACCTTTAGCTCAATATCTGAAGTATATGAATAGAACAAACCTTCATTCATGGTCCCCTTTAGGTACTTGAGGACTCGCTTGGCCGCTTCCATATGTGGTCTTCTCGGCTTATGCATAAACTGACTCAATATGCTAACACTATAGCATATATCCACCCTTGTGAGTGTTGCATAGTTCAAACTTCCAACCAAGCTTTGATAGCTTGTGATGTCTTCAATTGGCTCTCCTTCATAAGCACTAAGCTTATGATTTTGCTCCATAGGTGTACCTGCACACTTGGTATTTTCCATCTTGAACTTGACGAGCATGTCATGGACATACTTCCTTTGTGTGATGTATATACCTGAATCTGTGTAGATCAACTCCAATCCAAGAAAATAAGTGAGTGGTCCGAGGTCACTTATTTTGAACTCCTCCTTCATTTGACTCTTTACCTGTTTGATTCCTTCAAGATCATTGCCTGTGATAATAATATCATCAACATACACACATAAATAGATCACTTCAGATCCATTCCTCTTTATGAACAAAGAGGTATCCGCCTTGCTAGCTTTGAATCCTTGGTCCTGCAAATAAGTAACCAATCTGAAATTCCAAGCTCTTGGAGCTTGCTTCAATCCATACAAAGCTTTCTTTAGTTTGCATACATAGTTAGGATGATGTGCATCCTCATATCCAGGAGGTTGTGCCATATACACTTCCTCAGAAATCCATCCATTCAAGAAAGCATTCTTTACATCAAGTTGATAAAGATTCCAATTTCTAGATGCAGCAACACTTATGAGAACCCTAATTGTAGGCATTTTTGCAACAGGAGAGAAAGTCTCCTCATAATCAATACCATGGGTTTGAGCAAACCCTTTAGCAACTAACCTTGCTTTGTGTCTATTTATACTTCCATCTGGATTCCTCTTGATTTTGTATATCCATCGAGATCCGATTATCTTCATAGATGGCTTGTTAGGTACAAGCTCCCAAGTGTCATTCTCCTTCAAGGCTTCCATTTCTTCATCCATTGCATCTCTCCAAGCTTTCTTGCTTTGTGCTTCTTCGAATGTGGTAGGTTCTTCATTGGTTGAATCCTTTGCAATGTAGATTGAGTGCTTGGTGACCAAAGAAGTATCATAACCAAACCTCTCTGGTTTCTTCTTCTCCCTCGAAGACCTTCTAAGTGGTTGATGTGAGCTCTCGGGTCCATATGTAGCATCCTGCATCTTTGCTTTACCTTTGTTCTTCCATAGCTTTAGTCTTTCCAAGTCTTCTAGGTCAATCTCCGAATCACTTTCTTCAATCTGCTTTGGCTCCTTTGGTTGAAGTGATGGAAAATCTTCATCCAAGTCATATGGCAGCTTCACTTTCCTGTCATCATCAAACCATGATTTGTTTTCATCAAAAATCACATCTCTACTCACAGAAAATCCTTTATTGGTTGGATTGTACAATCTATATCCTTTTTGGTTTTGATCATAACCAATGAATACACACTTCTCTGCCTTGGGATCCAATTTCCCTCTTACTTGAGAAGGAATGTGAGCATAGGCTAAGCATCCAAAGATTTTACAATGCTCTAGACTAGGTCTTCTTCCATTCCACACTTCATATGGAGTGGTTCCATCTAGTGACTTAGATGGAAGTCTATTTATGAGATATGTGGCTGTCGACACAGCCTCTGCCCATAGGTAGTTCGGCAATCCCTTTTCATTGAGCATGGACCTTGCAGCTTCGACGATAGCTCTATTCCTCCTCTCTGCTACACCATTGAGTTCGGGTGTATACCTTGTAGTGACTTCCCTTTTAATGCCTCTTTCATGCAAGAAGGCATCAAATTCAAAAGAGAAGTATTCTCCTCCACCATCTGATCTGAGTCGTTTCAAAGTCCTACCTGTTTGGTTTTCAACAAGAGCAATATACTTCTTAAAGCAATTAAACACTTCATCCTTGTGCTTCATGAAAAACAGAATGGTCCACCTGCTACAATCATCTATGAAAGACACATAATATCTTGAGCCTGATATAGATGGCTCCTTACTTGGACCCCACACATCCGTGTGCACTAGATCCAAAGGATTTTGATACATATATCCTTTCTTATTGAAAGGTTGTCTATGAGCCTTGCCGAGTTGACAAGCTTCACACTTATAAATCATGTGTTGCCTTGTGATATTAGGCAAACCAAGTACACTTTGGTCCCTGCAAATCTGTTTGAGTGTCCTCTCACCAATGTGAGCAAGCCTTTTGTGCCATATCTCCAACTCTGTTAGAGTTTGAGATCCATAGCTAAACAAAGCTATGTTCTTTGTATCTTCCACTTCAAAAGTGAAAAGCCTTCCTGTCTTTTCTCCTTTGGCAATCCTTCGAAAGCCTTGCCTTGGGTCTTCAACATATGCTCCAAATCGATTGAATCTAACCTGCAATCCTTTTTCAACAATCTGTCCAACACTTATTAAATTTTTGGTAATTGTAGGGACATACAAGACTTTGCTTAAGAGGTTCATATTCCCATCTGATGTCTTCACATTACCTATCTTCTCCACTGAGTGCTTTGTGTCATCTCCTGTCTGCACTTCATGCTTGTTATGAGGATCTTCCAAATCAGAAAGTAAAGCCACATTTCCTGCTACATGGTTCGAGCATCCCGAATCAATGTAAAATATGTGATCATCATCCTTACCCTTCTTCGTTGATAGATTCATAATCAATAATGAATCTTCTTGACTTTGGTCCTCTGCATAGTTATTGTAATCTCTTCTTCCTCTATGGCCACTTTGATAGTTGTTGTTGTTGTTGTAATTGTTGTTGTAGTAGTTGTTGTTGTAGCCTCCATTGTACCTGCCTCTATTTGATCCATAGCCACCTCTATTGAATCCTCTTCCTCTTGAGTTCCTCGGGTTCCTGAAACATTCTTCAGTAGTATGGTTAGATAAGCCACATATGTTGCAAGGTTGAGATGATTGGAATCTCCCCCTGCCTTGCTTTCCACTTCTGCCTCTTCCTCTAGCTCTTCCTCTACCTACAAAGTTTGCTTGGAAAGAGCTTCCTTCATCTTCATTCTTCCTATTCTTTGACTTGTCCTTGACCTTAGCTTTATCAGAATATAAGGCAGAAGTTTGATTACCTCTTGAGGACTCACCACCTTTGCTAATCTTTGCTTCATGAGTGAAGAGTTGGCCCATGAGTGTGTTGAGGTCGGGTACATGCATATCCATGTATAAATCCATGGCTGTTGTGAATGACTCCCACTTGTCGTCTGCTTTGATTCCATTCATGATTTGTCTTATGATTTGCTCCTCTTCAATTACCTCTCCAATGCTTCCAAGTTGGTCGGAAATCTCCTTCATCTTTGTGACATAATCAGTCACATTTTGCTTCGGGCTTTTCTTCATTGTTGTGAACTCCATCCACAATTGGTTCTTCCTTGCTCGAGTGTTGGAAGAGAAGAAAGAAGCAAGTGCATTCCAGGTTTCTCTTGATGTCTTGCATCCCTTGACATGAGGTAAAAGAAAATCAGAGATTGAGTTTAGAATATAGGACCTTGCAAGTGCATCCTTCGAACACCAATTCGAAAGTCCTTCCACTTCTTCATGTGATGGTTGCCCTTTGTTCCTCATGGTTGGCATTGCTTCATCTCCGGATATGAATCCATATAGATTCCTCCCTTGAAGGTAAGCCTCCATCCTTAGAGACCATGCCGGATAGTTGTTTCGATCCAATTTGTCAATTGTTGATGGAAATCCATCTCCCATGTTGCTTGACTATGCTCTGATACCACTGTGAAGAGAGATGGTGGATGCAATCCAAAGATGAGTAGGTGCCGCTACAACCAGCTTCACACCAGCCAACTGAGACTTCAGAGTTGATTAGTAGACCCTTTGAGCTTCCTAAATCCACCAAAATATCAGCCAAGTACTTTGGAACATGTATCCCAAAAGTTTAAGTCAAGACAGGCTAGTTGCGAAATGACTAGCTCCCAAAACTTGCTATTTTTGGACATACACCTGCTGGAAAAAATGAACAGTGCTCTCAACCTGGAAGGAATTAGAAAAATTCCTTTTGGGCATAGCAAATAGACTTAGCAAGCTTCCTATTCCAAGTTAAAACACTTCAAATGATGGACTGAGCATTGAGAACAAGTTTCATCAAGTTCTGGAACATTCCCACAATTCTCGGGGCTCTGCAGAGATAGACCAGTAAGCAGTAAAATGCAGATATCTCCAAAAGTATAAATCCAATGACCTTGAAAATTTAAAGGTAAAAACTAGACAGTGAGAGCTATCCAACGCACTTTAAAACACTGAAAAATGTTCAGTAAAACTCGAGATATGACCTTCTGAAGTTACTGCTCTGAGTGAGTATAGCAGAGAACAAAACAGAGAGGTAGATGATAATAAATGTATAGATTCACATATGATTACAACCACATTGGCAATGAATCTTTGCACAATGGGAGTAGAATGATAGAGCTATGGAGTAAGCTCTTCAATCTCTACAAAATGACATCAAGTGGTCACGTACAAGGCTTGCTAATCGGCTCTTCCTTCTTGCTCCTTTTATAGCAATTCTTGGAGGGAGTTTTGAATTCGAATTCGAATGGCTCCACCTAAAAGTGATCCCCAAAGTTAGGAGAGATTCCCTCAGCTCAAAAATTCGTGATTTTGGTAGTTGGAGCCACGAATTTGCTTTTACATCATGGATGAGGTAAGCCATCCTTTTACTTTTTTCTTTTTCCATTTACAAGAGATAAAATGTACTCTTTTACAAGAGGTGTTCACATGACTACTCATGTGACTTACAAATGAGGATAATATCAAGCATATCAAGCATGTAGGCTTGGGCAAAATGCACCAACAATCATGACATAAACCTGAAAAAGGAGTATACCACAATGTCATCTTACATGCCAAACATGTGACAAGATCATGCTCTACTCTCATATGGAGGAGCTACCATAGTGATCATACATGTACAATGCCTTGAAGCTCTAAAAATAAGATCTTGCACACCAAAAATTCTCTCTCAAAGAAGTTCCAAACCAAAATGAAACTCCAAAAGCAACTCGAGTTGTTTTGGTCAAAATATATTGCTCTGTGTTTTGTTGTTTCAGAGGTGATAACCTCTGAATCTGAACTTTTGCGCTTCAACAAACAATCTCATTCTTGCCTACGTAACAAGATAAAGAACATCTCAATCGGAGGTGCGTAGCTCAAGATATGCACAAAACAACTATCAGCTGTCAATTTCACCTTCACATGTAGCATTGCTGCTCTGTATTCTACAATTTTGGTGACCAAGCGCTCAAAATTTGGAAGTGCGTTCTATTACAAAGTTGAAGCTATCTTTTTCAGCTATGCACAGCAAGTTGAATCATTCGAATCTGACTTGTAGAATTCAATTTATGACCCACAAACTAACATGTTATCCTAGTGAATGTAGATTCATCTTCTACATCAGTCTACGTTTTTCGAATTTTCGGCACTGTAGCACTCCGAACTAAGTTCTACGCGCGTCTGTGAAGTTATAGTCATCTATGTTAGCTACGCACAGATTTTAAAATGCATCTAGCTCGAGCTATAGCCAAAAATACCGAACTGTTGTTGAGAGATGCCGACCTGCACTTTCACCTCTTGTGACCTAAGCTTCCATTGAAGCTTCTTGCACACAAGCCTTCAACATGCTCTGATACCAATGAAGGGATTTGGTGTTCAAAACAAGACGAGGAAGGAGGAGATGGAGGGAGAGAGAAGAGAGGAGAGATGCACACAGATGTGTGGGAGCCTCGAACCCACATAATGATCTCTCTTGAGGCAATGCTCTATATATGATGTATATATATGAATATGGGGGTAAGGTCACATGACCCTTACATCCCCAACAGTACATTCCTTTTATTTAATAGAAGAAGATGAAGAAGAAGAATATAATTCTTCCTTGTCTCAGTTTATGTGTGCTCCTCTTTGATTATGAGAGTGTGTGTGTATGTGTGTGTGTGTGGGCTCTCTTCCTTATCTCCTTCCTCGTGACAATTTTTATAGGTTTCTTGGATAGGTCTCAGTCATGGTGGGAGTGGCCATCACTTTCTGATAGGTCACCGACAATTGTCAGTTTGATTTGTAGAAGTGCATTGAGCCTTGTGTAAGGCTATTTTTGGATAGATTATGAGCTAATCATCTAATTCACTACTACTCATTACTCATATATGTTGCTTGAGCACTCTCACCATGTACGTCTTTGTGGAAACCGACATATACGCTTATGTGCTATAGCACAATGGTTACACTTTGCATAGCCTTGGCATGTTAAAGAGGGTCATGCTGATGTTTTTTTGAAGTGGCAAATACCTAGATGTCGGGGTCTCTTTGGTGATGGAGGTGGAAGAACTACCCTAGCCTTGGTATAGGAGATGTATGCTAGTTGATTCATAGGTGCTTGATAAGCCTAGTTGGTTTCTTTCAATTAAGCGGTTATATGTATTGTAGTTAGTGATTCATTGTGCATGTTTATATGTTAGTACTCATATAAATGCTTAAGAAGTAGATGGAGAAAGAATTCAAGATCAGTGCCTTGGGAGATTTATCATACTTCTTTGGAATGGAGATTCTATATACTCAACATGGAGTATATGTGACTCAAGAGAGGTATTTGAAGAATTTGCTAATCAAGTTTAATATGGAAGATTGTAGGATAGCATCAACCCCAATGGAGGTGAACCAAAAATTGAGTAGATATGGAGGAGAAGAATTCAAATATATGAATGTTTATCAGAGTTTGGTGGGTAGCTTGATTTATGCTACATTTACAAGGCTTGAATTATCATATGTAGTTGGAGTTTTATCTCAATTCATGCATTATCTAAGGAAAGAACATTGGATTGCAGGTCAAAGGGTGCTAAGATACATTAAGGGTACACTTAAAGAAGTTTTGTACTATGGGTTTACATCATATACAAGAATCAAGATATATAGTGATGTAGATTGTGTAGATAACTCCGATGTTAGAAGATTAACACATGGGTATTTGTGTTATGTTGGAGATAAATTGATTTCTTGGTGTTCTAAGAAGCAACACACAGTTGCTTTATCATCTACAGAAGCAGAGTATAGAGGTATGTTGGAGGCTGCAAAGGAGTTCATATGGTTGAGAACTCTCATGAAGAATTTTGACATCAATTAGAGTGTTCCTATCATTTATGAAGACAATATGAGTTCTTTGTATTTGGCAGTTGACCTGTGTTTCATGCCATAACCAAACATATTGATATTCAACATCACTTCCTCAGAGAAAAGGTGATTGACAAAGAGATAGAGATCATGTATACTCCTACAAAAGATCAAGTTGCAGATATGTTAACAAAGAGTTTGGATGGACCTAAGTTGTAGAGCTTTAAAGAAATGCCAGGTATAAACAAGAGCTAGGTAATCACAATTAATGATTGAGGGGGAGCTGTTGGAGCAAGGCAATCATAAATTGATGATTACAAAGAGGATTGAAGAATGAAGAATGACAAAAGGAGAAAGGATGAAGCATAAAGTGAAGAGAAGGTTCAGAGAGAAATGGTTTGCAAACTCATGTATATTAATCTTGTAAATATCTCATATACACTTTGTAATAGTGATGAATCTTGATATATACATCTATATATACTTGTATATAGATGTGTGTGAGCCGCTGGAATGGAATTCATAATTTCTCTAATGTAATCTTGAAAAGTCTCACGCATACGGAAAGGGCATAGCGCAAACAGTTGTAACCTTTTTTTATTAATAAAAAGAAGCATGAATGAGATAGAGGGTATGTCGTCACTGGACTGTGGTCTGGGCCAATGCCTGACATGGAGCGTAGCACGCATTGTTGATACTCTGAGTATTCTGTCACTCTGTTATTTAAGTTCAGTAATATGTTAAGTTTGATGAAGTATTAAGTTAAGTGACATTGCGGTAAAGTGATGAAAGTGCGCAGTCGTACGTATTGCGGTGAAGCATGTTGTAATATGCAGAACAGATAAGTAGTTGAAGAATAATCTAATTCAGTGCGTTAAGTTGGTGTAGTAGCATATAACTGAATATGTAGATTTGGGAAAATACAAACAGGGCCTCTGTTTTACAAACCCCTAACCATCCCAAGAACCCAGATTTGATAAGCAGTTTAAACATTAGTTTAACTCTGGCACCGTCTATGGGAAATGGAGTAGCCAGTTGAAGAAAAGATTAAAGATCGACGAAGAATCCTTCGATATATGTCGGTAACACGCTCCGACGAATCGTATCCCAAATACCAAAGTGATCCACATCCCTGGGCAGTTTCGAATTTGTTAGGAACACCCTCTGGTGGTAGAAACGAAGAACAATCAAGTTCAGTTGCAGAAGGCCCAGTCCAGCAAGCCAGTGGTGATTCCGGTGGCAGTTTGTTGCTATGTAGAAGCAGTTCGGTAGCTTGCAGTGGTAATTCGGCACGTTCTGGTGACAGTCCGGTACGTTCTGAAGACAGTACGTTAGTTTCTGGTTGTACTTCGGTGTTGTTCGATGACAGTTCAGTGCTACTCGATGACAATTTGGCGATCTTCGGTGACAGTTCAGTATTGTCCGGTGACAATTCAGTGATCTTTGGTGACAATTCGGTGCTCTCCGATGACAATTCGGTGCTTTCCGATGACAATTTGGTGATCTTTGGTGATAGTGCGCTATTGTTCAGCAGGAATTTGCTTCATTCATCGTTTTTATGTGCAAGTTTAGCCAATTTCGACACTAAGGTTGAGAAAGGGCGGTTGGATTTTGAGCTAAGTAATCGGTTCAGAGACATCTTAGGACCGAAAAGTGGACAAAGTGACCATATGACCCAGGAACATCAAGAAATACTTCCCTAAAATTCAGGCAACATGAGTAGTTCACAGCAACAACAGCAACAACATCAACAACAACAATAACAACAGATTATTCCCCCACGTCCGGTGCCAGCCGGAGTCACATACACAAAATTTGGAGGTTTTTCGGGAGATGATCCCGATGCGCATGTGCGGACATTTGAAATTAATTATGTAGTTTTGAATTACCCAGCCGACCCTGCTTATAAAGCCATTGTGTTTTAGTCAACTTTGGTTAATGAAGCTGCTCGTTGGTTAACCGAGTATGACTTGAATCATTTCTGGCAGTATGATGATGTGAAGGATGCATTTCTGCAACGATTTCGGTTAAAGAAAAACCCAGCATAAATTTTTTATTACCTACAGAATAACAGGCAGAAGCCACACCAGAATGTACAAGACTATGCCACTCTATTTCGGACTCATTTACGACACATACCACCAGTGCATGCCAACATCCCTTTCAAAATGCAAATAAATTAGTGTAAGAAAAAATATTTTATTTGAGAATATCACTAGTAGTTTCATATGCCTCCTTAATCTCTTTGATTTGGCTTTTTAATCCCTAAAAATTAGGAGTCCTTACAAGGGCCATGCATGGTTCATTTTTCCCCCTAATGATGTTCTGGAATTGATCTTGATGTAGTGGTTGAAACCACCTCAAGGCGGTGTTCTTTAGCATTAGACCAAAAGCATTATATTGAGTGAACTTTTCTTGCCCTTCACACTTGTCTAAACTTGGCTACATGATCATATGGATCTCCAATTCCATCGAAGTAATTTTTCATGGACTTTAAACATTGAATGGGTCTCAATATCCCAAGGTGTTCTCTAGGCCTTGGTAGGTGAAACTCATCCATGCCTCATTCATGTCTTGGGCCTCTATGCCTCTCTTGATCTACCTTATTTGTCTCCATTCCTGACCTATCTCTTCTTGAGAGGTTTGCAAATTGTACCTCTGGTCTTTCTCTAGTTCTTTCCTTATGGCTATCATGAATCTGAGATGAACGAGCTTCATCTTGACCATGAGAAACATTGGATCTCCCTGGGGAAAAGATCAATTCACCTTTCCAAGTGTACACATGCCTACCATGCTCCATCACCAAGAACATTCTTTTCGAAGTGTTGTCTAAGTAGAAAACCTTTCTTGGAGTCTTAGGGTCTTTGAATTCATATATGGTAACTCTAGTGATCTCGCTAGGTTGATCTGGTTTAGATCTCCAAAAGGATTTATTTGTATCTCTATTCAAAAAGAGCTCGATACTCTTGTTGTCTTGGGGAATCCATTCTAGCGTAATTATCCTAGACAAGATTGATTTGCCGTGAGGTGTTCTAGGTTCTTTTACGATGTTCTTCTGGTCTAGGTCTCCTATTTTAGACTCGAGCACTATGATTCCAAACTCATCCATCTTGTCTAGTGAGCTAATGACCACATACATGGTTCCTTGCTTATTGATATATGAGTCCTCTTCGAATTTTCCCGTTGGGTGTTCAAGTCCAAAGGGTTGATTAGAATTCTTGAGTCAGATCACGGATCTTCTTAGACCATCCTTATGGATGCAAGCACCTAATCGGTTGGTTTGAATATATTCTAACTAAGTTTTATAGGGACCTTTTGGTATTTGTAAATAGGCTGCCCATG
Source organism: Ceratopteris richardii (assembly GCA_020310875.1). Taxonomy (NCBI): domain Eukaryota; kingdom Viridiplantae; phylum Streptophyta; class Polypodiopsida; order Polypodiales; family Pteridaceae; genus Ceratopteris; species Ceratopteris richardii. The sequence goes on from CM035424.1 coordinate 46,337,775, forward strand.
AACTACCTATGGTTCTTTCCATACTAAATGACATTTCCAAGTCACTTGTCTCATAAATTAGCACTACTACGGATAATCATGGAGTTACTGAGCCCACGATCTTGTAGGGTGATTGATACTAGCTTCAGAGGATCTAATGCTTTGTCTATCCCGACTTAGGTGCCTTCCTGACCTAAGGTTCATATGCTTTGTCGATTAACCCAATTTCTTGATTACAACTGCATTGCAGATTCCTTGTTCCAAGCACTTCTTTTTCTTAGGTTTTTATGAATGTATTCTCTTGTCTCAATGTAGCAGTGTAAGGGTCACTTGAGTTTTTTGTATTCGTGATCACTTTTTATCAGATTATGTCCTTTCCATATTAGGTTATCCATGATTATCTTAGACTAGTCTTGGCCTTGAGAAATCATAGGATCTTGACTTCTTTCATTCCTATCATAACCCTATGTTAATCTGATGATCTATTTGTTCTTAGCCTATGCTAGAAATTGACTAAGAGGGTCTAGTAGGTTTCCAACCTCAAGTTTGAAGCCTTGACAACTACTCCAATGCCTAGGAAGTGTATTCCCCAAACGTGCTCTGTATGCTAGTTAGTTTTTGCCTTGCTTAGAAGCTCCAATTGTTCCCAAAAATATCAAACTTTAGCCCAAAAAAATCAAAAAATTCAAAAACCCTAAATTTTGGCCAAAAATGGTTTTCTATCACAATCAATAAAGTCTGCTCGTCACAATTCACAGATTCTCCATCATGATTGTCTGTCGCTATGGACATGTCTATTGCAATGGATAGTATGTATCGCATAATGGATAGTATCTATCATGATTGACACCTGTCTATTGTGAGACTTGTCTGTCGGAATTGACAGAGGTTGCCGATTGACTTTGATTATTGTGGAAGGTGTCCATCACGATGGACTAAATTTTCTTAAAGGTCTATCTATCATGGAAAGTGTCCATCACAATTGACAATATCTATTGTGATTAATATGTACTTGTTGCATGAGGTGTCCGTCATGATGGATACCTATCTATCATGATGGACAAAACAATGGGAATTTTTTTAAAAATTTTATATATTTGTGATGTGCAAGTTCTCTACTCTATAGTGGTGCACTTAGTTTTATTGAATACTCACTTTTATTGTCTGTCGTGATTGATAGAGACCTTTTCCATGAGGTGTGTGAATAGAGATTTTGTATGTGTTGTAGCAGCTACTATTGTTATGGATACCGATACCTACCAGAAAGCTGACGAAACACCAAAAAATGCAGCACACAATTGCTCTTTCTCGCGCTCTCATAAATGAAATGGGAAGATTGAAGGGAAGGTGGGACGAGATAAAAAAGTAAGACAAGAATTTACCTACAACTCCAATGTCACATCTCTACATCTTACCATCACATGCTTGTCCTCAACTCAATCTCTGGCAATGATGCCAAATTCGGTCTCACTCTAGCACAATGATGAGTATCAACATGAGGAGATCCACCTCATAATTCTCAATCTGAGAAGACATGAGGGAGGTATCATGACCATGAGCGAATGAGTACACAAGTGCATGAGTCCGAAGCACACTAACATGTGCACACACACATACATAATAAGACAAAGAGATGGAGCAATGGAGTCTTTCATTTATCAAAAGAAAGTGTACAAATTTCTTAGTTTGCTTCAATCTCTAACAATCCAACCTCAAAAATGAGCCTTCTAGCTCCTTTTATGATTTTTGACTAGCTTTGGCCTTGTTCAGATCTAGTGTCTGGCCTAGTTAAAAATTAGGTTCCTAAGCTAATTTGAGAACTCAAATGAGCTCTAAAAATTATGAAAATTGGTACATAGGTAGATCCACTAATCTAGCTTGAGGACTCCTCGGCTTGGACAAAATGGAATTTACAATGTAGTGTATTGATAAAAATCATTATTGATAAATGTTTGATTCGAAATTTGAACACTTTACCTACTCGCATGATCTACATCAACTTCCTTCTTGGCTCAATCATCCTTGACCTTCTCTCTATCCTTGATCCCTTTGACTCATTTGTCTTGAGCTCCCTTGCCGTGTCAGACCACCTAGACTGCTTACTTGCCTACCAAGACACCTATTATAGAGTATCTTTGTTGGGATCTCCCTCACATGCACTCATGCAAAACAAACAATTGGATAATGAGCATATGAATGAGCAAGATCCACTGGAAACTTTTCTCACAAAGTTCAAGGATTTAAAAGAGCAATTGATTTTTGTCAGTGAAATTTTTCCAAACAGTTCACTTGTGCAAATTGTTCTTAATGTTCTTCCCTATTCTAATCAGATTCTTGCTTGTACTATTTGTTTAATGATGAAAGGAAATCCAAATGCCTTAATCTTTGAGGACTTATTCTCTCCTTTGCTACAAAATCATCAATCTAGACAAAACAAGTCAATTATGCATGTTGCAAGTCAAGCCTTCTTAGCTAGTCAAAATGACAATGGTGAATGGAGTGTTGATATATTTCGGTGGTGATGTATGTGAACATAGTTGGGAACATCGAGGCATGTTTTTTCCCTATAAACCTAATTGGTTACTTATCTTTGTACATTCACTTGGTAATTCATTCAAACTCCAACAATTGGTATTAGAGTAGGTCATTGTTTTCATCTAGGGCATCGTCAACAACCCTTCGAGCACAGTCTCATAATCGCATGAAAATTGATGAGCATACTTTGGGCAATTTGGAGTTCAAAAGAACTTTGCTCTGTAGCATCAAAATTTCAATCTAAGCTTGTTTCGGCCTCCAAACACACTATTGCAGCACTTATGTAGTCCATTTTTTCCTTTTTGTTCCCAACATATATATAGTGTATTACATAGGATCTTATTTGTGCTCTTGTCTTGTTCCTTATCTTCTGGATGATAGGGGGAGACTTCTTATGTATCACCAAGGATTCTTGGAGAAGGTTTTCAATGACTTCGTTCAAGAATTCCATACCTCTATCACTTACTAACTATATTGGTAACCCGTATCTCGTGAACATGTTCTCAAATAAGAACTTAGCTATCATTTGAGCATCATCCTTCATCGTGGATTTTACTTATACCCATTTGGTTAGATAATCCATGACAACAATAATGTATTCAGCATGTGAACTCTTAGTTGGGGGATTAATAGGACCCACAAAGTTTATTCCCCACTTAGAGAATGCTCGATCACCCATCATAGGTTTCAAAAGCATCTCATCCTTTTGAATAGGGTATTGAAGTTGTTGTCAAAGTCGCACTGATTCACATAGGAATGTTATGCATGTGAAGGGTTGACCACCAGAGACTTGTGAATAGAATTGCCCTTAATCACACGATCTTGTCCCAAATGTCCTACTACGACAACTTGGTGAGCAGTTCCTAAGATCTTAAGATATTCACTCTCATGGACACATAGTCTTAGGTATCCGTCTCTTCCGTGCTTGTACAAATTATCTCCAAGGAGTGCATAGTCTAGTGCTTCCTGTTCTAAGCTCTTTCATCTAGTCAGTGTCATCTCTTGAGGGAATGTTTTTGTTCTAAAAAAGCTACCAAAGGTTTTCTCCAATCTGGCACTAAAGATACGTGATATAGTGTAGCATGTTCAACTGGTGGTCTAATGCTATAGATTGGGTATTCCTTGCACATCCTATGGACATCTGCTTCCATTGTTGGCCAATATACACCTAATCTTTGGAGATTATATTTGTTTCGGTGTTTAGAGTGATGTTGTTGCAATGCACCTACATGTGTTATTTGCAACCACTTTGCATGCTCATCTTCATCTACATAGCAAGCCAGTATGCCTTGATCAATGTGCTTATACACATTGCTTGTCAGTATATGATATCTTTGACACCTCACTACTTCTTTATCTTTGGCTTTCAGTATCGGATGTTTAGGTCCAAAGGTGAGAATAGGCCTATAGTTTTGGCCCAATCAGGCACCACTTCTAGATTGAACAAGTAAGCATCAAGAAGCTCATTTGACACTCCTTGAGGGGACTCTCTTGAAGTTAGTTTAGAAAGATGATCCACCCTACGATAAGTCCTACCTTTCCTAACCACAACTTCAAAGTCACATTCCATTAGTAAGAGGAACCATCTTACTAATCTACCAATATTGCAACGTTTGTTCACTAGATAGAGTAATGCTTGAGGTCTGTAAAAAATTTTAACTTATTTGCAAGAAAATAATGTCTAGACTTCTTAACCACATACACCATGCCTCATCCTTCTCTTTGGTAGTGGTATAATTTCATTTAGTCACATTCAATTATCTATTGGCATAAGCAATGGGAAGATCCATATTACCTTCACCAATAGGTTGTGCTAGTACACACTCAATAGCATAATTGGATGCATCCACATGAACATGGAATGGCTTGTTCTAATCTAGTGTAGTCAAGATTGGTGTTTAACATAATTGTCACTTAAGCTCATTAAAGAAGTTTTCACATTCGTCCATGAACTCAAAATTAGTTAAAAGGTTGTATAGAGGCTCTGCAATGATTGCATACATATGAATGAAACATAGATAATAGCGCCCCATGAAAGCTTGTACTTCCTTGACATTCTTTGGCTTAGTTAGCTCTACAATAGCTCTAACTTTATCCTCATCCATGGACATTCCATTCTTTGACACTATGTGTCCTAGAATCTTGCCTTGCCTGACCACAAAAACACACTTTTTTGGGTTCAAGCAAACATGATATTCTCTACATTTGTCAAAAATTTGTCTTAGCTTAGGTATATGTGTTTGTCTAATGTTGGAATGAGCACATAAATCATCAACATAGACTTCCAAGTTTTTACGCAAGAACTCTTTAAATGCATTACACATCATCCCTTGGAAGGTAGCCCATGCATTGGTAAGACCAAATAGCATTATCCAAAATGCAAATATGCCCCATTCTATGGCAAAAGTTGTCTTATGCTGGTCTTCTAGGGCAATGGACACTTGATTGTATCAAGATAACCCATCAACGAAGTTGTATACTTCCTTGCCTACTACTCTTTCCAATAGGTGATCCATGATAGGAAGCAGATAAATATCTCTAATGGTGGCTATGTTAACCTTCTTCAAGTTAATGCATACATGTAACTTGGCATTCTTTTTGGGCACCACTACAATGGGGGAAACCCATGCAGTGTGCTCAATTTCATATATAAATTTGGCTTCTACCAATTGATCTATCTATTCCTTGATCTTGGCAGCATAATTATCGTTATATGTGTATGGCTTTTGCTTAGAGGATTTGGCTTCTAAGGTCATGTGAATTGTATGCAAGCATATGTCGAGATCTAGACTTTCAGGTCCTTATAACTCCATGCAAACACATCTCTATATTCTCTTAATAAATCAATCAATTCCTTTTCCTCTTTCTCAGTGATCATGTCATATGTATGTGCATTGTTCTTCACCTTCTTCTAGGGTCACAATATTTTTCCTAGTTGTCACTTTGTTATCATAGGCCACTACTGTGAGTGTTTCTCATTTAGGAATTTTGATCATTACTTTCCTATCTTCGACGTCATACTTCTTAAAATTTTCAAGAACCTCAAATAAAGATTCTTCCTCTCCTGGTGGGAGTTCTCTCTTCGTTCTTCTCTTGCCTTCACTCTTGGTGGTTACATGTGTGGCTTACCTCACATTCTTCATAAGCTCTTCTCATCCTTAAGGGTGAGCTTCTACTTTGTACAGGGATTCTCTTTTGACATGCAAAAAGGATCCATAATAATTGACTCTAAATCCGAGTCACTTGTTTGATCAAGATCGTCCATACTAGACTTGCATGGTTCGATAATTGAATCACACATGGTTGGTTCTATAGCTAAAATTGAAATGTCATAGCCATATTTATCACACTGGGGTGTCCATTGTTCTTCATTGATAGTTGTGTCCATTGTGGCTAGGATTTCTTCCGGCAAAAGAGTGCTCAAACTCTACACCACAAGTAGTGAGAGTTATCCCTTCTAGCAGTCTTAAGGGTATCTCTATGTGACCATCGGCCATTTGCAATTTCATTCTTGTTGGCATGAGTGTTGGCTTGCCCCAACGCTTCCATAAGGAGGTGGTAGCAATTGCAACTCCTTCGCCTGAGTCCAAAATAGCCTTGGTTGTGTAACCCTGATGAGTGATAGGAAGATAAGTATTTCCTTCCTCTCCTTCGCTCATGTCTCCTATCTTATCCAAGGGTAATTCTGGCACTGTTCCATGTTATCCTACCTAGGAATGAGTTTTGTCTACCTATGGCACTCGATTAGCTATGTGTTTCCACAATTCTAGCTTAAACTTAAGTAGCTCCTCTAAAGTGAGATCAGACTGCACTTAAATGTTCTTCACTACTTCTGTATTCTTAGGAAGGATTGACTCTTTGTTTCTTACCATGACTATGGATGCTCTCATACAGATAGACTTTGCTTCCCATGGACCTATGAAATGAGGCAATTCATGTAAGGAATTAGACTTGAAGTTTAATAATTCACTAGATTGGGTATCCTCTTGTTCTCCATAAAAAGAAGGAATATCTTGTGGGAATTGATCATGTAGGTCATCCACAATTTCAATGGGAGGAGGATTTTCAATTTGTTTTGCCCATTTCTCTTCTTGAATATCTCTTATAAGTTCTTGTGAGTATTGATTTTTAGAAATAGAGGTTCCTAACTCGATGGAGTTGGGAATGTAAGCATCCTTGGGAGGAAGGCTTATCCTTTCGCTTCTAATGTTACTCACTAGTGATGTAACTTGCTTTCTTTACTAAGCTATTATCCTTTCCAATCTTTCTAATGATCCATCAAAGTGTAACTGTGCTTTGGTTGAGGTTGTGCACTTGAATAGATGACTGGCCTAAAACATAGTTTGAGCTAATTCTACCATCTTTACACAAAGATTTGTCCTTTCAATTTCTAGGTCAACCCTGGGGTAACATTTTTCATGTTTTGTCACATTTGTCCCTTCTTAGGTTCTGTCCTGTATATGCTTTAAGCATCATGTCTAAGTCATCGAGAGTGGGATCTGCTAATATTGATCAAACTCTAGATGGTGGTGAATTAATGGGAAGGTTTGGGATGGATGGGCATGGTGGATTTTGTGAGTGTGTTTGAGATGCGATTTCAATTATCTTGGCTTTCGTTTCTCTTAAGATTTCCTCAAGCTTGCTCATCTTCTTTGTCCATTGCCTTTTCATTCTCTTGTAGCTATCTTTCCAAGTTCTTGTCCTTTTCTTAGTTAGACTCTCAGTCTCACTAACCTCATAACTCTTTTCTAGGCCTAAGCCTTGGTTTTGATGTAATGCTTAAGCTCTAGTGACCAATTGCACTAAGGCAATGGAAGTCACACTTCCATTAGAATATACTACTAACTGTTGGGGGATTTTTTAGCAAAAAGGGACTTGAGTATTTGTAGGAGACGAGAAGAAATAGAAGTAAAGTACTTGTGCAAAAAGCTCTGTATCTTGATTACAATAGAAAATACAATGGGGGTGTCTAGAATAATACAATGTTCTCTACGCAGAGTGCTTAAACCCAAAAAGCACACACACACAAGCATACAAGATACCAAAAGTCTTTGTGCAATCCACCTTCTCTGTATCAAACCTTCACCCTCTCCAAAATCTTGCTCTTGTGCACACCTTGCACTCAAAGCTTCCAATAGGGTGGGAGGAAAGGCCGCCTTCTGTCAACGTGAACACCTCCTTAATGGTACCTTGTTCCACCTTGATTTCCTTCCTCAATGGTTCTCTGCTCTCTCTCTCTCTCTCTCTCTCTCTCTCTCTCTCTCTCTCTCTCTCTCTCTCTCTCTCTCTCTCTCTCTCTCCCCGCACACTTGATCCTCTTCCTTGCACACTTTTCTCTCTCTTTGCTTCTTTTCATCATAGTGGTTCAATGTGTCCCTTGCTCTTCTCTCCTAGTGTAGACTATGCTCTCTCTTGCGTAGTCTAACTCCAAGAATGTTAATCCTTGTTGTGAGTGTTGATTCCCCTTACATACATGACTTCTAATTGATAATGTATCTTGGTGCTCATTTTGATGTCCCAGGCATTAATAAATGTGTAAAGCCAATGACTCTTTATTTTGTAGTGACTTTAGGAGAAAAACAAAATTTTAAATGGGGGGCCATACATACACTTTTGCGTACCCTTCCCCTTCATATGACTTCACTTTGGAACTTCAATTCTTCAGAATGTGTGCATAAGGAAGGGTTCACCTGAACCTTTCAAACACTTAAAATCCTTGAAAACCTTTCAAAAAGACAATCTGCAACCTGCATTCAAATTTTTTGCAAAACTATTATGAACAAATTGTTTGTGCACTACTTGTGCACCCTTATTTTTTATCACTTGTGCACCAACTATGCACCACTTTGCACTTTTGCACCACTTATGCATCACTTGCAAAGTCACCATTTTGACCTTTGATCGGCTCCATAGTCGACCACTTTGACTTTGAGCAGCTTGACCTTTCACTAGCTCAATGGTTGACCACCACCTAATGGGCTCTCGGTCTTGGAGAGCTATCAGCCAAACCATGAGCAAAGAGGGTCACCTTGACACCTATTTTGGAGAACTTCTAAAATGACATATGAGCAGCCACTAAGTCCACCAGAAGCATGAAAGAATAGTTACAAGGGATTAACCAAAATTGGATACTAGCTCATTGAAGAAACAAAAGTTGGACAATGGAGGATAGGAGGGAAAGGATAGGGAGGGCTAAAGGGTTAAGAAGGATAGGCACAGAGGGGGAAGGGTGGGCTTGAATTGAGGTAAGAAGGGAAGGGCAGGGAGTATGAGTTGGGGCTATCGATAGGGAAAAATTTACCAAAACATGGAAGTTATAGATGGTTCATATGGAAAAATTTTAAATATGTGAGAAAATAAGGATGGAATAGACCATGTGAACCACGTGTTGGATAAAAAGCACATGATAAATGTGCACAAAACATATGGTTTTGGACCAAAAGAAGGAAAAAAGTATGGATTTTGGTGCAATTAATGCAAAAAATGAGTCTAGGAGTTTCAAGAAACATGAAGTTGATCCCAAGTTAAAAAAAAATGGCCAGCTGAGGGACAATCTAGAGCCAAAAGCATTTAGCCAATAAAAATTTTAAAACATGGGAACCACACAATAGGATAAAACATATCCTATGGTGGGTGTGAAGTACTTGAGTTAGATATTGTCCGTAAAGACCTTTGTGTGTTTGTCTTGCACATAATGATGCCACTTGCACAAGTAGTGAATGATTGTGAGCATCTCCTTCTCATGAGTGCTCCATCTGAGTTCGGGTCCTGTGAACTTGTGGGACTCATAAGCAACGGGCTAGCCATCTTGCATAAGTATGCCCCCGATCGCTAATCTTGACACATCGGTATGGACCTTGAATGGTTTGTCAAATTTGGGTAGCTTCAGCACGGATGCATTACACATAGCTACCTTGAGTTCCTCGAACACATCTTCCTTCATTTGGCCCCAACAGAAAGATTCCTTATCCTTGATCAGCTCGAGGAGTGGACCCGTGATCTTGCTAAAACCTTGGATAAATCGGCGTGGGAATTGGCAAAATCCGATAAACTCCCGTAGCTCTTTGACTGATGTTGGTGGGGCCCACTTGAGTATGGATTCCACCTTCTTGGGTCGATGTGAAGATCAAGTTCAGAGACTACAAAACCTAAGAATTCTACCTTCTTCATAGAAAACTCACGCTTGCTCAGTTTGGCAAAGAGGTGTCGCTCCTGAAGTCGTTGCAACACAGCTCGGGCATATTCATAGTGCTCTTCTAGAGTTCGACTATATATGAGTAAATCATCAATGTAAATGATTAGGAAAAGGTCTAACATATCTTGAAATCCATCGTTCATCTCTCTGCAAGAGGTGGCGAGGGGCTCCCATGACACCAAAGGGCATAGCCACTCGTAACTGCCATAGTGAGTGAAGAACACCAACTTCTTGATGTGCTCCTATGCAACTCAAATCTAGTGATAGCCTGATCTAAGGTCTATCCAAGTGAACTAATGGGCCTTGCCGAGGCACTCAAGTAATTCTTCCATAACCAGTACATGATATTTTCTTTGATGGTGTTCTTTTTGAGGACCTAATAGTCGATGCAGAGGCAAAGCGATTTGTCTTTCTTCTTTATAAAGAGAAATGGGGCCCCATATGGAGAGTTTTTAGGCCAAATGTAGCCTTGTTCTTCCAAGTCATGTAACTATCGCTTGAGTTCTTTGATGTCTATCTTGTTCATCTTGTAGGGAGCTCATGAAGGAGTTCGTTGGTCTAGGAGCGTGTCGATGTAATGTTGCACATTAGGGAGAGGTGGGAGCCCGGGTGGGGGTGTGTTGGTCAAGACACTTGCATATTCCTCTAGAAGGAAATGGAAACTCGGATGGCCGATCTTTGCCTTGTCAATCTCTGGCAGTTCCTATGCATGCTCCATGGGGCATGCAATGCATAGATGTGCGATCCCACCTTAATAAACTACCTTGTTCAACGGCTTATGTGACAGTGGCCTTGATGCATGATTGATGAACAGCCACATGCCTAAACCTCCGGTTCATGCTTCTGTTTGTGATGATGACTAAGCATCATAGGGATGTTTAGGCCTCTGACTTTGCTCATGATAAATACGTGATGCACGATTGGTAGTGCGATCAGGTTGCACTTGACCTTAGCCCATGGGGACATTGTTTGAGGTGGGCCTTCATCTTCAGAGTTGCTACTTTCAATCTCTGCGATCCTTGGTCTAGATAAGGATACTTCTTCGTGTGATGGGTCGTGTGTGGATTGAACCCTTGTGTCTTGAGGTGGGTGTCGACACATGTGGGAAGGGTACATGCCGTGACAAAAGCAACACATAAGCCGAGGATCTCAACGAGCTTGGTCAGTCTTGGTTGGGGAGTTTTGTCTAACATCTTGAGGTGCAAGGAGGGCACGTAGGCCGATGCTCTGTGTCTAGCCCTGACCCCTAGGATAGTCGAGTTGTTTGTGTTGCATTTGGCTTTGACTAGACAAGGCATTGGAGTCACATTTGCTTGCTTGCCCTTGGTCGTTGGATTTGGACTCCCAATTTGAGTAGGCATCCTTCAGGCATTCAGCTATGTGGGTGGCTTCCTCCTAGTTCTACGAGTTTTGCTTCTCTACCTCCTTGTGATCGTAGGGGGAGCACCCTTAAAGGAACTCGTGAAGTCAGTCCATCTCCGACATGTCAGAAATGTGGAGCATGAGCTTTCAGTATTGTGTTATGTATGGTTCGATGAATCTATCTTGGCATATATTCTGCCATTCATCCCTTGCTTGGAAGGCCTCATTGCGAGGGACAAAGTAATCAGTGAGGGAGGTCTTGAACTGGTCCCAGTTAGCCCATGCTTGCTTCTTCTGCTCCACTATGTACTAGGTCAAAGCTTCGTCTTGAAGGAACTGGCCAGCGATGCGCACCCAATTGTTGGGGCCAACATAGAGTATTTGGAGGTAGTTCTCCATTGCATCGATCCACTGGTTGATAGCGATAGATCTCTAACTGCCTCGATACTTGTCGGGAGGTTTGGGTTTGAAGAGGCCAAGGGAATCTAGGTCATCAATATCCTCTGGTTGAAGTTGGTTGATAGGGGTGGGATTGATGGGAGTTGGCTCCGGTTGAGGGTTTGGGTCTGCATTTGATTGAGAGTTAGCTTGTGGGTTAGGTTGATCGTTTTGGAAGATGTGCCGTTCGACTAGGTCTACTGGCCGAGTGAGGGAATCCTCCAATCAGTCGATGAGCTCGGTTACGTTGTCATGATGGGGTGGAACCAGGTGGGAATCATGTTTGGCATTTAGTTTGGCCTCTTGTAGGTGTCCATGGAGGTCGGCATTGGTAAGGAGGAGCCAGTTGATCTCGGCTTCGAGGGCCTCTCATTGAGTTCCATGGTGACTACGGCATTTGGTGATGTTTGGGTTGTGGTCCACCTCTGAATGCATACGAGTCTGGCCAAGCTCAAAATCATCGGCCATCATCATCAAGAGCCCGACAACGGCAACCGAGTGGGAAAATCGTGGCTGCGACGGCGAGAGAGCATGAAGACGAATAGAGGGCATGGCAACCGTAGTGCAGTGATGATGAGAGAGAACAAGGGGAGCATGCGATGATGGCGAGAGAGCGTGGTGACAGTGGGAGAGCGTAACAAGGGCAACCGAGCACATCGACAGGTGGAGAGAGAATAGAGAAAGGAGAAGAGAAAGGTGGAGAGAGATAGAGAGGGGTAGAGAGAGAAGTTAGAGAGAGGTAGAGAGAGATAGCGAGAGAAGAAAAAGATAGAGAGAGGTAGAGAGAGAAGATAGAGGTAGAGAGAGATAAAGAGAGGTAGAGAGAGAAGATAGAGAGCGATAGATAGAGAAGATAGAGAGAGAGGTAGAGAGAGAAGATAGAGAGAGGTAGAGAGAGAAGATAGAGAGAGGTAGAGAGAGAAGGTTTGTTCAATAAGAATAAAAAATTGGGGAGGGCTGCTTTTTTTTCATAAAGAAAAATGCCTTAAAAATAGGTAAAAAATGTTGATATATTTAGGTAGTGATGTGTGTGAACACTCTAGGACCGCCGGGGCACTTTTTTCCCTCTTTAGGAGGTTTTTTTCCCCCGGCTTGTATATACGCCTATTGCCCTAATGGGCTACTTATCTTTGTACATTCTCTAGTAATACATTCAGTCTTGTGTGTTGTGCTCCAAGCTTCTTCTTCTTCCTTGTGCTGTTCGCGTGCTTCCGCAGACGTCTAACTCCAACAATTGGTATCAGAGCAGGTCGTTGCTTCTTCTAGGGCGCCGTCGACACTCCTCCGTTTGCAGTCTCAGATTCGCACAAAATTTGGTGAGCATACTCAGGGTGTTTCCGAGATCAAAACTGCTTCGCTTTGTGGTGCCGAAATCGCGATTTGAGCTCGTTTCGGCCTCCGAACGCACTATCACAGTGCTTGGGTAGGCTATTTCGTCCTTTTGTGCCAAAGCTATATACCAGTTTCTGTTCGCCAGTTTAAGCGTCTCGAAGTCTACTATAGGTCTAGCAGAACTCGTCTGGGCAGTTCTGTTCAACTTTTTGAGATACATTCAATTTTCTGCATCAAGATATTTTAGTCACCGGCCATGGCTGAAAGCAGTGATGTATTCCGTATGTTGGCTGTTGAGGATAAGTTGGATGGTACCAACTACCCATTATGGGCTTATATGATGCGACATGTACTGGTTGCAAAAGGATTGTGGAACATTGTGCAAGGTGTTGAAAGACGTCCTATTACACCTGTAACGACAGGTACTGCAAATACAGGTGTTGGAGCTGATGAAGATGGTGTCGAAGATGATATTCCGCAGATTCCTGTTCGTGCTGCTGTTTCTGTTGCACCTACTGCAGAGCAGATTCGTTGGGATGGTAGAGATGCCCAGGCACATGCATTGATAGCTTTGTCTGTCAAACGTGCCATTATTCCTCACATTCGCTCTTGCAGAACAGCAAAGGATGCTTGGGATACACTTACCACTTTGTACCAGGCTAGGAATGAGGCTCGTGTTGCTTACCTCCGAAAACAGTTGGAGAGTGAGCACATGAATGAAGGTGATTCGATGGACAGTTTTCTTACAAAGATCAAAGACCTGAAGGAACAATTGATTTCTGTTGATGAGGTTATACCAGATAGCTCACTTGTGCAGACCGTTCTGAATGGCCTTCCTGATTCATATCAGAGTTTTGCCTCTACTCTTCGATTGATGATGAAAGGCAATCCGAATGCCTTGTCATTTGAGGAATTAGTCTCTGTTCTGTTGCAGGAAGATCAGTCCAGGCAGAACAGGTCCATTATGCGTGTTGCAGATCAAGCTTTCCTGGCTAGTCAGAAGGGCAAAGGAAAATGGAGCTCTTCTACTAGTAAGCAGAAATCTGCAAATGTTGCACAATCGAAGAACCAGGATAAAGATGAGAAGAAATCAGAAAAGCAGAAATTGTTCTGCAAGTACTGTAAAGGAAATGATCATATTATAAAGAACTGTCCAAAACTGACTGCTAAAGAGGCAAAGAAGAAAGAGGCTGGAATGGTTGTTGCAGAGGCCTCTACACCAAAAACAGAGTCTGCAAATCTTGTGCAGGAAGAAGAATGCGCGTTTACTACTGTCTGCAGTTTTGACCCATCTTCTCATGATCAGTGCATGTCTGCAGTAGACTCAGATGTTTGGTACTTTGACAGTGGGGCAACCAAACATATTACCTCGCAGCGCAGTTTCTTCTCTTCACTCGAGCCTGCCCCTACAAGGAATACTGTCACATGCGCCAATAACTCCTCTTATCCTGTTATGGGAGTTGGTAAGATCATTCTGACTACTGCTGATGGTAGTTCTTTCACTTTGTCAGATGCTTTATTTGTGCCAGGGATCAAAAAGAACCTGTTATCAGTTTCTGCATTAGCCAAGATTGGCTTGGTTGTGAAATTCGTTGATGACAGGTGTACAGTCCATGATCTCTCAAATGGCGATGTGATTATTGCTTCTGGAATTTTATGTCGTGGGTTGTATAAGCTCATAGACTATGAAAAATTTGTGAATGATTCGGCATGTGCAGTTCATGATTCTCAGGCTATGTCAGATGCAAAGCTTTGGCATGCACGCTTTGGTCATCTGAATTTTGCTAGTTTGTTACGCCTGCAGAAATCTGAAATGGTGTCCTCTTTGCCCAAACTTGAGGCACCTGGAAAACATGTTTGTGAAGGCTGTATTTTGGGCAAAATGCAGTGTTCTTCCTTTCCAAAAGATGGTTCAGTTCGGGCTATGCAGAAATTGCAGCTTGTACATAGTGATGTCTGTGGTCCTATGCAGACACCCTCTTTTGGAAATTACCTTTACTTCGTGACTTTCATTGATGATTTTTCCAGGCATGCATGGGTATATCCACTCAAAGCAAAGTCTGAAGTGTTCATGTGCTTCAAACAGTTTTTGGTTTTGGCTGAAAATCTGTCAGCATGTAAAATGGGCACCCTCCGTTCTGATCGAGGGGGGGAATATATGTCTTCAGATTTTAATGCGTTTCTGGCTGAACGTGGGATAAAACACCAGTGTACAGTGACGTATACACCTCAACAGAATGGAGTTGCTGAACGAAAGAATAGGTCACTCATGGAGATGGCGAGGTGCATGGTCAAAAGTCAGGCTTTACCACATAGTTTCTGGCTTGAGGCTGTCATGTGTGCAGCATATGTACTGAACAGGTGTCCCACGAAAGCATTGCAGTCTATCACTCCATATGAATTGGCATGACCGCAAGCCATCTGTTGCTCATCTGCGTGTTTTTGGTTGTTTGGCATATGCATTAGTGCCTGAACAACATCGCAGAAAATTGGATGATAAGGCAGTAAAATGTATTTTTGTTGGGTACAGTTCTGAAAGTAAAGGCTATCGTATGTATCATCCACAGACTAAACGCATTCTGGTTAGCCGTGATGTTGTCTTTGTGGAAGATGCTATTCAGCCATTGCTTTCATGTACTAAGGAGACATCTGTTAGCTCCAAAGACATGTATGATACTTTGATGCCTCTTTTTACAGGTGGACAGGCTAGCGCTGGTCCTAATGAGGCAACTTCTCAGCCTTTGCAGGCTTCATATGATGATGCAGATCATTCCATTTCTGATGCAGATTTACATGATGCACTTGTTGATGAGAGAGCTGATATTGAACAGGCAAAAACTATGCCAAAATGGCTGGTGCAGACTTTGCGTGACAGCAAATTAGATGCACCTTTGTCATATCGTACTCGTTCAGGCTCTCATAGTACCTCCTTTGCATCAGATTGCTATGCTATGGCTGCATCTAGTCTCTGTGATGAGAATGAGCCTGTTTCTTTTGATGAAGCACAAAATTCAGAAAATTGGATGGCTGCTATGCAATCTGAATATGATGCTATAATGAAGAATGGTACATGGTCTTTATGTGACTTGCCTCCTGGCAAGAAGGCCATTGGCACTAAGTGGGTATACAAGCTGAAGCGTAAACCTGATGGTACAGTTGACAGGTATAAGGCTAGGCTTGTTGCAAAGGGTTATGCGTAGGAAAGAGGCATTGATTTTGATGAGACCTTTGCACCTACATGCCGTATGACTACTGTTCGGAGCATTTGTGCACTTGCAGCCCATCATGGTTGGAATGTACATCAGTTGGACATTAAAACAACATTTCTGAATGGTGACTTGCATGAAGAAGTGTATGTTTTTCAGCCCCGTGGCTTTGTGCAGAAAGGGCATGAAAACCAGGTGTGCAGGTTAAAGAAGGCGTTATATGGTTTAAAGCAAGCACCACGTGCTTGGTATGAGAAAATACATGCCTATCTGATTGCACATGGTTTTGAGAACAGTCCAACTGAAAGCACCTTATATGTTAAGCGTGCTAATGATGTGCTTTTGATCATTGTTGTCTATGTAGACGACATGCTGCTCACTGGTCCTCTTGAGAACCATATTGCTGATTTCAAGGCTGATTTGCATGCCTCATTTGAGATGTCTGATTTGGGGCATTTGCATCACTATTTGGGCATTCAGTTTATGCAAGTTGATGGTGGAATGGCCTTGTGTCAAACAAAATATATTGACACATTATTGCAGTGTTTTGGCCTTGAAGACTGTAAGCCTATTGCCACTCCTATGGAGACAGGTTTACGATTGAGTCTTCATGATGCTGGAGATGCATTTGATGTTGTTCTTTATCAGCAGGCTGTTGGATGCTTGATTTACTTATGCATTACTCGGCCAGATATTCAGTTTGCTCTCTCACAGATGAGCAGGTTTATGCATTGCCCAGGAGTCACGCATTGGAAAGCGGTTAAGCTCGCTACTTGAGTGGTACTCGGCTACTTGGGTTGTTTTATCCCAAGGGGGGATCACTACCGCCAGATTTGCATGCTTTTTCTGACTCAGATTGGGCTGGTTGCTATGACACTCGTGTGTCCACCAGTGGTTTTTGCTTCATGCTTGGTAGCTCATGTATATCTTGGTTGAGCAAGAAGCAGCCTACTGTGGCCACTTCCAGTTGTGAGGCTGAGTATGGGGTAGCTTTCACAGCGACTGTTGAGTGTGTGTGGCTCAGACGCCTTATGGCTGATTTGGGTGTTGGCCAGTCTTCTGCCACCACCATCTTCACTAACAGTCAGAGCGCATTGGCAGTTGCGAGGAACCCTGTGTTCCATGCTCGCACTAAGCACATTGAGGTGCATTATCACTATGTCAGGGAGAGGTTCTCGCTGGGGAGATCAGCTTGGCATATGTGCCCACGCAGGAGAACATTGCAGACCTTTTCACGAAGGCTCTGCCTAGGGAGAAGTTTGAAGCTTTCCGCAAAGCTTTGGGCTTACTTCCTTTTGTGGAGTGATTTCCACATAGCTCGGCACTTCCTTATACATGAGTGCCAGCTCCTTGTTCACCGCATCATTTCCAGGGGGGATTTGTTGATATATTTAGGTAGTGATGTGTGTGAACACTCTAGGACCGCCGGGGCACTTTTTTCCCTCTTTAGGAGGTTTTTTTCCCCCGGCTTGTATATACGCCTATTGCCCTAATGGGCTACTTATCTTTGTACATTCTCTAGTAATACATTCAGTCTTGTGTGTTGTGCTCCAAGTTTCTTCTTCCTTGTGCTGTTCGCGTGCTTCCGCAGACGTCTAACTCCAACAAAAAATCCATATAAATTCCAAAAAAACTTAAAAGAATTAGATTAAATTCTTTAAAAAAATCTAAATTTCTAGATAGCTTGCCACACTCAAAACCACAGAGAGAATCCTTTATTTTCTTCTATTTTATCAAGAAAAATAACCTTGAAAAAAAACACAAAAAATCCAAAAAATATAAAAAAAAAGTCTAAAAGTACCCAAAATAATTCCAAAAAAATCCCAACAAGGTATCCATGAAATGAACTAAGAACTGGCTCCCAATTTGCATGAAAAAACTAAAGGAAAACCTTAATCATTGATAAAAATTAATAAAACTAAGCAAAAAAAATGGTATGAGAAGGCTATGTACAACCTGGCAGATTTTGCAAGTTCCAAGTGATCCAAAAAGCTTCACTTTTGTTGATGATAAGCCTTGAGCCTGAATATGATGGCTAATGAAAGCTCTCCACCCTCCATAGTCTCTAATTGTACCACACTTCATTTCGATTGTCTTCCTTTTGGGCACACTAATGAGGAAGGCAATCAAGGTGGCACAAGGTACCATTGAAGAGGTGTGCACGTCGACAGAAGTTGTCCTTTCCTCCTACCCTATTGGAAGCTTGGGTGCAAGGTGTGTAGAAGAGCAAGCTACTGGACAAGGTGTAGGTCCGGTGTAGAGAAGGTTGGCCACATAAGGAACTTTGGGTATCTTATTCTTCTCCCTTCTCTTATAAATACTCAAGTCCCTTTCCACAAAAGAATCCCCTAACAAGTATATGTTGATCAACTTGAAGGTTTCAAGATCGAAGGAAAGGAGGATCAATTGTACAAGCTTCACAAAGTATTTTATGGACTCAAGCAAGCTCCCGAGGCATGGTATGAAAAGATCCACAAGTTCTTCCAAGCGAAAGGATTTCAATGGAGCATTGTCGATGTTAACTTATACATCTATCAGAAAGAGTCCTTAGTTGCAATAATAATTGTCTATGTAGATGAATTGATCTTGGCAGGTTCACATGAACAACACATCCAATTAATCATCACATAACTTCACCTTGAGTACTCTATGACAAATCTTGTTGTACTTCACTACTTCTTAGGTATGGAAGTTTGGAAAACAAAAGAAGGCATATTCCTATCATAGAAGAAGTATTGCTCTGATCTTCTTTCCAGATATAACATAGACCAATGTAGCTCAGTATCTACACCACTTGATGCAAACATCAAGCTCACACTAGAGGATTCATCATCACTTATGGATATGCATACTTATCGACAAATTGCTAGATCATTACTTTACCTAGTCAACACTAGACCAATTATTGCCTATGTAGTTAGGATTTCGATCAATTTGCACATCAAACTTTGTCAAACACATTGGGATGCTTCTCAAAGAATACTTTGATATCTTTCCCTCACCCGTCATCATGGTCTTTGTTAGAGAGGGGGCATCGAACTGGTTGGATATTCAGATTCAGATTGGGCTGGTGATCCTGATTCTCGACAATCTACCTCTAGATACATCTTCTTGCTTGGCTTAGGACCCATCTCTTAGGCAAGTAAGAAGTATCCTGTAGTTGCTCTATCATCCACCAAGGCCGAGTATCGAGCATCACACTTTGCAACATCTTAGGCCATCTGGCTTTGAAGTTTATTATATGACATTGGCGTTTTGCAGGTTACTTTGACATGCATCCACATGAACATCGAGTCAGCCTTGGCCATTGCCAAGAATCCAATGTTTCCATGTTGTGATGAAGCACATCAAGATCTAGTACCATTTCATCCACGAGAAGCTCATAACTCAAGAGATTACTCTGAAGTAGTATACCTCTCAAGAGAATCTGACAGACATTCACAAAGGCTTTACCTCCAGTTCTACTCTAGTGCTTGGTGGACCTCTACAACATTCAGTCGCTCCAAAATGGAGATGCAGAGGGAGTGTTGACAACATGATTTCTCTTACACAATTTCCATTTGTATTTGCATGAGTGCATCTCCATTTTGTATCTAAGAGCACTCCATTTCCATTTTATATTGTATCTATTTTGTATTTGGATACCTTTCCATTTGCTTCTACAATGTATTGTTCTCCTTGAAGGGCAGTTATCCCACATTTTATGTACTTTGGAGAGCCCCCTCCAACTCTATATCAAGAGGGCCTCGCCCCCCTTAGTTAAAAGCTTGAGGAGCTCCATGCTCTTGGCAAGCTCACTCTAATCCATGTGAGTTTTCCTATTTCATGGTCTACTCACTTTTGAGTTTCACACTCTTTCATTTTGTGAGTACACTCTCTTTACATTTTGCTTCTGCATGTGTACTCTCTACACCTTAGACCTTCAAGACAACAATCAAGAGTGTTATCAATACACCACATCCCCTCGATAGTAGCCTCAAGTATTTGTTAAGATTTCCCATCTCATACATTAATTTGAATGTGACATTTTGTTTCTCCCAAGTTCGCATACAGTGTGTCTAACTATAATCAAAACTTTTGGGATGTCCATGATATCACATTGATTCTATTGGCATTTAACTTGAACTTTATCACACTTATATTCATATAAGCAATATTTACCTCTCCTCATAGTTGCACATAATTAAATTTCTTAATAAACCTCTAGACGATGCTCAAAATTGTATCTTAACATCGAAAAGAGGAAATTTTTAGTATGTGACCAATATCTATTGATCATGATTATGTTTTGTATTGCACACTCATAAGGCCCAATTATGAGGAAAAGCCAACCACAGATTGCCTCATCAATGGAAATTTTGGCCTTTACATTCAAAGAGTATAAGATTGGACCATTTATGTTTAGTAGATGGCTTAGGTATACTTGGCTCATTGCCGAGTGAAGTTTTGTTTAGGTCAATAAGTAATGTAATTTAAAACTATCAATGCTTTAACTTACTACCTCACTTTGTGTCTTTGATTTTGAGTGGACAATTTGAGTTCAATTTTGTTTGTAGAGCACTAAGGGGCCTAATTTGTCCTATTTTGTTATTTACAAAGTCAATTTATCAATATGAAATGCTTCCTATGCTCAAACCCCATCGTCCGGCCTACACATAGGTGGTAGTCCACTATTTGGAAAATAACTACCTAACGAACGCTATCATCACATAATTACCCAAATAAAACCACTTTTCTCCATGAACAATTTATAGGTGACCTTTTTTCAAACCCAAGCATCAAGCAGAGCCAACATTCCTCTACCTTGTGTTCCTCCATCTAGAGCTGTGTTTGATTTTTCCATAACATCTCTACTTAAGAGGGCATGTGTGGACAATGTCATCATTTTTCTGCTTGTTGTTACTAAAAAGTTCTATATTTTCACTCTATATATGCTTTTTTTTTACCTTGTTTAATTATTCTGTACAATATATTCTAAATAAAAAGGAAGATTCTTGTACACAAGTTTTCTTCTGGAAAGCTTGACCTTTGATCTAGTTTTTAATTAGCTTGAAATTTGAAAGTATAACTCACACATCTAAAGGAATCCCTTGACCCCCCACTTTCAAGGATTAACATTGAACATATCTACAAATATTGAATCCTAAACCTTGAATCTAGAGCCCAACCTATTAAGCACTACACCATCCACCCCTGGCTATAAAAAGTTTTATATTAAAAAAAAAAGAATATTCTTTACCAAAGCAACAAAATAATTCGTAATAACGTCCATTTAGAGTTTAACAAAACAAATCTATTATGCTACACTTTGAGCATTGGATAAGAAAAAAGTGAAAATAAAAATAACGATGTTAGAATTTTTAATGTGTAAATGTCGTTTAACTTATGTGGAGCCTTCGTTGGGTGTGTGAGTGAGTGAGGAATCACAAATAGAAGTACACATAAGAGCAAAGAAGGAATCGAAGCAAAAAGACACATGATGGTTGGAAGAGCTCTTTGTTAATAAATGATTAGAAATATGAGAATGAATGTAAGTAAGAGCTATAAGTGAATCCCTAAGTACAAAGTACCACCACATATGAGCATATCATGTATATGTGGTTACATGGGAAAAAACCTCTAGCCAACACTAGAGTAAAAAGTTCCCATGTATAAGGAAATGGTTCACATCAAAGCTACATGAGGGACACATAAGTGTAAAACCTCCCCGGAGTGAATGATGTGAACACATAGAGGGAGTGTCATGTCAGCCCCCACAAGGTAATAATCCTAAAGCTTTGTAAAAAGCCTCAAAATTTATCCATGGATGAGCTTTAGTGAATGTGTTTGCCGCATTAGCTTGTGTAGGCACATATACCAAATTAATATCTCCAACATGAAGGCGCTCTCTAACATAATGATAATGAACCTCAATGTGTTTTGTGTGTGCATGAAACACCAGATTTCTTGCAACTTCCAATGCACTCTAATTATCAGTGAGAATATGCATAGATGCATCAATCCCCATGCATAGATCCATTAATAGGCATCTTAGCCATATACACTCCACTGTAACTATGAATATTGCCATGTATTCAACTTCACAAATCATCGAGTCCATAGTAGGTTGCTTCTTACTCAACCAAGATATGCATGATCCTCCAAGGGAAAATCAATTACCACTAGTGGGAACCCATGTATCATGACAACCAGCCCACTATCTATAAAAGCATGCAAGCATGGTTGAGCATCTCCGTCATAAAAGAGACCCAAACTCAAAGTGCCTTTGAGATATCTAAACACATGTTTTACCACTTTCCAATTATTAGTGCCAAGGTTATGCATAAATCAACTCAACTGGGAAACTACATATTGTATGTTTAGCCTTGTGTCACATGCATATATCAAATATCCAACAACTTTATCATAAATAGAGGTATCAAATGCATAACATGCATCCTCAATCGAGAACCTGGAGCATATTTCCACTGGTGTTGAGATAGGCTTGCAATCATCAAAACCAAAACATTGAAGTAATTTCTCAATATACTTTGGTTGATGCACAACAATTCTCCCCTCAAAAGATACAAATTAGATGCCAAGACAATACTCCAAAAGGCCAAAATATGTGACATCAAAAGTATGTTGAAAATCAACCATAAGCATGCCAATTTTCTCTTCACATGACCCAATCAAGAGAATATCATTAACATAAAGAACAAGCACTATAAAATCAGCCCCATCTTTGCATACATAAAGCGTGCTTTAAATTGGACTACATGTAAAGCCAAAAGTAACCAAGTGCTTATGTATCTTGTCATACCATGCACATGGAGCTTGCTTAATTCCATATAAAGCCTTATGTAAGCAATAAACCATATGCTCTTGAACTTTGATGGCAAATCTAGGAGTTTGCTTCACATAAAACTCTTCTTGCAAATTGCCATTCAAGAAAGTTTTTTTTGTATCCATTTGATGCACTTTACCACGATGGTGTTGGAGTTCGAGGTCTGCAGAAGCACGCAAACAACACAAGGAAGAAGAAGAAGCTTGGAGCACAACACACAATACTAAATGTATTATCACTAGAATGTACAAAGATAAGTGACCTGTTCGGGCTATAGGTGTATATACAAGCCAGGGTGAAAAAACCTCCTAAAGAGGGAAAAAATGCCCTACAATCCTAGTGTGTTCACACACATCACTACCTAAATATATCAAGAAATAACCCCTGGGAGTGATGCAGTGAAATGGAGCTGACAATCATGTATAAGGAAATGCCAAGCTATGTCGAATCAATCCACAAAAGGAAGTAAGCCCAAAGCTTTGCAGAAACCTTCAAACTTCTCCCTAGGCAGAGCCTTCATCAAAAGGTGTTCTCCTACATGGGCACATATGCCAAGCTGATCTCTCCAGCAGAGAACCTCTCCTACATGGGCACATATGCCAAGATGATCTCTCCAGCAGAGAACCTATCCTTGACATAATGATAGTGTACCTCAATGTGCTTAGTGCACGCATGGAACACAGGGTTCCTCGTAATTGCCAATGCACTCTGACTATTAGATAAGATGGTGGTGGTAGAAGACACTCAATAGTCGTTGTGAAAGCTGACCTATACTCAGCCTCACAACTAGAAGTGGCCATAAAAGGCTGCTTCTTTCTCAACCAAGATATGCATGAGCTACCAAGCATGAAGCAAAAACCACTAGTGGATACATGAGTCTCATAGCAACTAGCCTAGTAAGAGTAAAAAAAGCATGTAAATCTGGTGGTAGTGATTCCCTCTTGGGATAAAACAATCTGAGTAGCCGGGTACCACTCATGTAGCAAAAGATGTGATTAATCGCCTGCCAATGCTTGATACATGGGCAATGCATAAACATGCTCATCTATGAGACAACAATTTGAATATATGGCCGAGTAGCCTGTTGATAGAGAACAACATCAAATGCATCTCCAGCATCATGAAGACTCAATCGTAAACCTGTCTCCATAGGAGTGGTAATGGGTTTACAATCTTCAAGGCCAAAATGTTGCAATAATTTATCAATATATTTTGTTTGACACAAAGCTATTCTGCTATCAACTTGCATAAACTGAATGCCCAAGTAATGATGCAAATGCCCCAAATATGACATCTCAAACGAGGCATGCAAATCAGCCTTAAAATCAGCAACATGCTTCTCATGAGGACCAGTGAGCAGCATGTCATCAACAACAATGATCAGAAGCACATCATTTGCATGCTTAACATATAAGGTGCTCTCAATTGGATTGTTCTCAAAACCATGTGCAATCAGATAGGCATGTATCTTTTCATACCAAGCACATGCCTTTTTCAACCTGTACACATAGCTTTCATGCCTTTTTCGAATAAAGCCACGTATCTAAAAAACATACAGTTCTTCATGGAAATCACCATTTAGAAATGTAGCTTTTATGTCCAACTGATGTACATTCCAACCATGATGAGTTGCAAGTGCATAGATGCTATGAACAGTAGTCATTCGGCAAGTAGGAGCAAAGGTCTCATCAAAATCAATGCCTCTTTCCTGAGCATACCCTTTTGCAACAAGCCTAGCCTTACACGTATCAACTGTTCCATCAGGCTAGCATTCAACTTGTATACCCACTTAGTTCCAATGGCCTTCTTGCCAAGAGGCAAGTCACATAAAGACCAGGTATCATTTTTTTATAATAGCATCATATTTTGGTTGTATAGTAGCCATCTAGTTTTCAAAATTATATGCTTCATCAAATGAAACACACTCATTCTCATTACAGAGGATAGAGGTAGCCATAACATAGCAATCTGATGCAAAAAAAGCACTATGAGAGCTTGAACAAGTACGATATGATAGAGGTGCATCTAATTTGTTGTCACGCAAAGTTTGCACTAGCCATTTTGGCATAGTTTTTGCCTCCTCAATATCAGCTCTCTCATCAACAAGTGCATCATGTAAATCTCCATCATAAATGGAATGATCTGCATCATCACATGAAACTTGTAAAGGTTGAGAAGTTGCCTCATTAGGACCAACACTAGACTGCCCACCTGTGAAAAGAGGAAGCAAAGTATCATACATGTCTTTGGAGCTAGCATATGTATCCTTAGTACATGAAAGTACTGGCTGAATAACATCTTCCACAAAAACAGCATCACAGCTAACCACAATGCATTTAGTCTATGGATGATATAAGCGATAGCCTTTGCTTTCAAAATTGTACCCAACAAAAATACATTTCACATCTTTATCATCCAATTTCCTATGTTGTTGTTTAGGCACTAATGCATATGTCAAACAACCAAAAACACACAGGTGAGCAACAGATGGTTTGCGACCATGCCAAGCCTCATATGAAGTGATAGACTACAATGCTTTAGTGGGACACATGTTAAGTACATATGTTGCACACATGATAGCCTCAAGCCAGAAACTATGTGGTAAAGCTTGACTCTTGACCATACACCTCACCATCTCCATGAGTGACCTATTCTTCCACTCAGCAACTCCATTCTGTTGAGGTGTATATAGCACTGTACACTAATGTTTCATCCCAATTTCAACCAGAAATGCATTAAAGCCAGAAGACATATATTCCCCTCCTCAATCAAAACGGAGGGTGCCCATTTTACATTCTAACATATTTTCAGCCAAAACCAAAAACTGTTTGAAGCACATAAACACTTCGAACTTTGCTTTCAATGGATACACCCATGCATGCCTGGGAAAATCATCAATGGAAGTCATGAAGTAAAGATAGTTTCCAAAAGAGGGTGTTTGCATAGGACCACAGACATCACTCTGAACAAGATTCAATTTCTGAATAGCTCAAAATGAACCATCTTTTGGGAACGAGGAACACTGCATTTTGCCCAAAATACAACCTTCACAAACATGTTTACCTAGTGCCTCAAGTTTGGGCAAAGAGGACACCATTTTAGATTTCTGCAGGCATAGCGAACTAGCAAAATTCAGGTGACCGAAGCATGCATGCCAAATCTTTGCATCTGACATAGCCTGAGAATCATGTACTGCACATGCTGAATTATTCACAAATTTTTCATAGTCTATGAGCTTATACAGCCCACGACATAAAATGCTAGAAGCAATAATGACATCGCCATTTGACTGATCATGAACTGTACATCTATCATCAAAAAAATTCACAACCACGCCAATCTTGGCTAAAGCTGAAACGGATAACAGATTCTTCTTGATCCCTGGCACAAATGAAGCATTCGACAATGTAAAAGAACTACCATCAACAATAGTCGGAATGATCTTACCAACTCCCATAACAAGATAAGAGGAGTTGTTGGCGCATGTGATAGTATTCCCTGTGGGTGCAGGCTTGAGTGAAGTGAAGAAACTATGTTGCAAGGTTATATGTTTGGTTGCCCCACTATCAAAGTATCAAACATCTGAGTCTACTATAGACATACATTTTTCATGAGAAGATGGGTCATAACTGCAAATTGTGGTAAATGTCCATTCTTCATTTTGCACAAGATTAGCAGTTTCTGTTTTGGTGTAGAGGCCTCTGCAACAACCATTCCAGCCTCTTTCTTCCTTGCCTCTTTAGCAGCCAGTTTTGGACAGCTCTTGATGACATGATCATTTCCTTTATAGTATTTGCAAACCAATTTCTGCTTTTCTATTTTCATCCGCCTCTGTCTTCCTTCTTTGATCCTGTAGAATTAGCAGATTTCTGCTTACTATTAGAAGAGCTCCATTTTCCTTTGCCCTTCTGACTAGCCAGTAAAGCTTGATCTGCAACATGCATAATGGACATGTTTTGCCTAGACTGTTCTTCCTACAACAGAACAGAGACTAACTCCTCAAATATTAGGCATTTGGATTGCCTTTCATCATCAAACGAAGAGTAGAAGCAAAACTTTGATATGAATCGGGAAGACCATTCAGAACAGTTGGCACAAGTAGACTGTCAGGAAAGACTTCATCAACAAAAATCAATTGTTCTTTCAAATCTTCGATCTTTGTCAGAAAAATGTCCATGGAATCACCTTTATTCATGTGCTCACTCTCCAACTATTTTTGGAGGTAATCAACACGAGCCTCATTCGTTGCTTGGTATAAAGTGGTAAGTGTATCCCAAGCATCCTTAGCTATTTTGCATGAGCAAATGTGAGGAATAATGACAGGTTTGACAGGCAAGGCTATCAATGCATGTGCCTGAGCATCTCTACCATCTCAACAAATTTGCTCTGTAATAGGAGCAGTAGGAACTACAACACAAACAAGAACATGAAGAATATCATCATCTTCAATGCCGTCTGCATCACCTTCAGAAAGTGTTTTTGCATGTGTAATATGATGTTTTTCAACACCCTGCACAATATTCCACATTCCTTTTGCAACGAATACATGTTGAATCATATAATCCCATAATGGGTAATTGGTACCGTCCAACATACGAAATACATCACTACTTTCATCCATGGCCATTGAGTAAAATACCTTGATGCAAAAAAATGATTATGTCTCAGAAAAGTTGAACATAACTACCTATCAAGTTCTATTTAAACATTCAGCAGATTTCGAGATGCTTATATTGGTGAACCGAAACCTGTATGTATCTTTGGCACAAAAGACAAAATTGCCTATAGAAGCACTGCAATAGTGCATTTGGAGGCCAAAACGAGCTCAAATCACGATTTCAACATCAGAAAACAAAGCAGTTTTGATATTCTAATCACCCTAAGTATGCTCGCCAAATTTCTTGTGATTCTCACACTGTGACTGGAGGGATGTCGTTGGTGCCCTAGATGAAGCGAC
This sequence comes from Ceratopteris richardii, assembly GCA_020310875.1. Taxonomy (NCBI): domain Eukaryota; kingdom Viridiplantae; phylum Streptophyta; class Polypodiopsida; order Polypodiales; family Pteridaceae; genus Ceratopteris; species Ceratopteris richardii. The sequence goes on from CM035424.1 coordinate 46,365,605, forward strand.
AACCTGCTCTGATACCAATTGTTGGAGTTCGAGGTCTACGAAAGCACATGAACATCACAAGGAAGAAGAAGAAGCTTGGGGCACAACACACAATATTGAATGTATTACCACTGGAGTGTACAAAGATAAGTGACTCGTTAGGGCTATAGGCGTATATACAAGCCGAGGGAAAAAACCTCCTAAAGATGGAAAAAAGTGCCCCCACAGTCCTAGTGTGTTCACACATATCACTACCTAAATATATCAAAAGATCGGCAAATGCAATATCAAAATGAATGGTAGTCATGTGTGAAGTAGGTGCAAAAGTCTTCGCATTATCAATGTTATATTTTTGTGCATATCCTTTTGCAACTAGTTTAGCTTTGTAGCAATCAATACTACCATCTACTTTCTTTTGATCTTGTAAATCCACTTAGTACCAATGGCATTCTTACCTATTGGAAATTCACATAACTCCAAGTATGATTTTTGTGAATAGAATCCAATTCTAAGTGCATTGCACTCCTCTAATTTGAATCATCACATGCATCTTCAAAAGTGATTGGCTCTTCATTACATGTGGTTGCGATAAAGATCCACAAAGTCACTTGATGCATGGCCAAAGACTGATCTTGTTCTACCATGTAAAGGAGCACTCAACTTGCTATCCTGTAATGTTTTTCCATCCATTTTGGCATAGATTATGCATCTTTGATATACATGCGATCTTCATGCAATACATCATCAAAATCTACATCAAAAAGTGGACTAAATATCATGCTAAATTTCAGCCATTTGTGGCTGTTTGCGAATTTTTAGCATATTTGATTGGATATTTTTAGCCATCTCTGCTGGATTTTTTCAAGCACGTTCTTCTTCAAATTTTGGGAATGTTTAGCCATGTTTGCTGAAATATTTGTAGCCATATTTGCCTAAAAATGTTCAGCTCTTTGAACCTCATTTGGATGGCCTACATGGCCATAGTCAAGCACACCACTTTGAAACAAAGGTAGGAGTATATCAAATACATCTCATGAACTAAGTGTTGGTTGAAATTTGCATTCAAATAAAGGATATGCTGAATTTTTCACAAATATCACAATTCGACTAATAATAATCTTGTTCATCAATGGACGATATAAGCAATAGTCTTTCTCTCACTACTATATCCAACAAATATACATTTTTTTGCCTCATCATCAAGTTTGTGACGTTGTGATGGCACAATAGCATGTCCCAAAGAACCAAATATGTGTGTATGAATAACCATTATCTTGTGCTCATTGGAAGCCTCATAAAGTGTAATGACTCTCAATGCTTTTGTAGGATAATGATTCAATACATAGTTTGTATGCATAATCACTTCCATCCAAAACTTATTTGGAAGATGCGTTCCTTTAACCATACATCATCCCATCTAAAGAAGTGTTTTATTATTGTGCTCCACAACACTATTTTGTTGATGTGTATATGACATTATACATTGGTGTGCAATACATCTTTCACAAAGAAAAGCGTTAAATTCATGTGACATCTATTCACCGCCACAATCCGTGCAAAGAGCCAAAAGCTTATTTCCACAAAAAAAAAAAATTCAACCATTGCTAAAAATATTTTAAACCAGGAAAAGATATCATTCTTTGCTTCCATAGGATGCACCCAAGTATGATGTGTTGCATAATCAATGAAATTAACAAAGTGTACATGCTTGCCAAAAGATGGGGTCTTGACTAAACTGCATACATCGCTATGAACAAAGCATAATTTTTGTGTATCATGTGTAGCACCATCATTAGAAAAAGGAGCACAATGCATTTTTCCAAGTATGCAACCTTCACATGCATGCTTTCCAATACTCTCAAGTGTTAGCAAACAAACAACCATATCTCCTTCTTTTGCAAGTAAAGCAAATTATTGAAGTTTGAATGACCAAAACGAGCATGCCATAACTCCATTTCAACCATAGAAGAAGTATGTGTAAGAAAGCCATTTGAGGTAACCCTATTATATGTATCAAACAATACAAGCCATTGCATAATGTCCCCAAGATCACAATAACATTACCATTGTTGAAATCATGAACCATACATTTGTTATCAACAAAGTGTACATGAAATACAACACTAGCAATAGTAGGAACCAAAATCAAAATTTTCTTGATATCGGGTACATACACTGTATTCATGAGAGTAACAATACCTCCATTTGCAACCGTAAGCTCAATTTATCCAACCACAATAGTGTGATAAGAAGTATTGTTTGCATATACAACATGTCCTGCCTTGGGTGCATCTTTCAAAGATGCAAAAATATTTTGCATGAAGTGATATGCTTTGAAACACCACTATAAAAAAACAACCCGAATTAGCACCATTCACAATAAAACATGTAGAATGTGTTCATGAATCATAATGAAATGTAATAATACATGCCCAAATATCTTGAGCAAAATTAGCTTCATCATTCTTTGCACTAGATGTTTTCTCAACAATAGACATGTCAAATTCTTTTTTCTTTTCATTATGCTTGGTAAGCTTTCTAAATTCATCAATGGTATGTTTTACTACAACAGGTCGAGCGTATATCAAGGTTTTACTGAGGCAAATGAACGCACTTATTTTTGCCCCGACATCGGTGTAGATGTCGGTATGCGCATTGTTACTAAAGCGTTGGTATGCACGTCGGTATGTGCGTCGGTATGGGCATCGATGTGGGCATCGGTATGAGCGTCGGTATGGACGTCGGTATGAGCATCGGTATAAACATCGGTATTACCGGCGCCCATACTGACGCCCATACTGATGCCTTTGCTGGGTGTACCGTCGCGTATACCGTCGCTCGCTGGGTGTACCGACGCTTATTCCGATGACATTACTAGGAGTACCATCACGTATACCGATGACCATATCTGCAAATTTGTTTTTGGGCAGAGTGTGTTGTCTTTTGCTACAGCAACATTACCATGATATTGCTTAACAAAAGACAATACACTTTGCCCAAAAAAAACCAAGTACATGTGATGTGTACTCTAATGTCAACCGAAATATGATTTCATAAAACAGAATATTATTGGACACAGAAGAGATAATCAGAATGAACCATGAACCATATACAAAAAAAGTTATATATTTCATAAATGAAGCATGTACAAGAGTGTGGCAAACCACTGTCATATATGACACTTTTACAAAATGTGGCAAAGCAATGCATTGCCATATAAAAATCAAATACAAAATTTTCGTGTGCCACTACGATACACATGCAAAGAACGTTCCATATCAACAGTCTTGCAACAAAGAACATTAATGGAATGAGATAAATTCACATGAAATTTACAAACAAGTAAAAACCAAGTTTATAAATTAATCACCTCATCGCAAACGCTCCCATGAAACGACTGCACCATGTCCCTCCAAGTCCTCCAATAGTGTAGTCAATCCATGACTGTATTCGTAAGCCTCCTCCGTTCGTGTTGGAGGACGACCCATTGCCAGCTCCTGCAACAAATATACAAAACATTAGAGGAACATATATGAGAAACTTAACACAAATAAATTCAATAAATGAAATGGTACTTACAAACTCATGACGCATCGTGTCATATCCGCCGCTACCCAAATGTGAAGGTCCAACCATATCTAAAAGTGTGGCTGCGGCATCTTGCTATTGGCGATATCGGTCAGGAGTCTGCTGCTGCTCGTCGCGAATCACATCCCACTCCTCAGCATCTAACCATACAGGCTTTGGTAAGCCTACCCTAAAAGCATCACGAGCCTCAGATCGTCGATGGGACATAACCTCACGTGCGGTGTGTAGAATCCACTCTGAACTGACAAGAGACTGTCCATCGGCTGGTCGGAACTCCTAATAAATTGTTTGTGTGATATAATTCTTCCGATCTTTATCCTGTTCACTCCATTTCAGCATGATAGAGTGTCCAAATTGTATGGAGCAAAGCTGTCGTATACGTGCACGCATTGCTTTGCCAGTCACATCCATCACCGGAGCTCCATCTCGGATATTATACACCTTGGAGTCATCATGGTCATGAGCACCCCAAGGTGTACATGGTGTTCCACATGGTGTACTACGTGGTGTACCTACATCTGATGTACTCGTCCTAGGAGTAGAATGGGACAACACAACGTCCGTTGCACTGCCTCCACAACAGCCGCCTCCTCCAAACCTAGAACCTCCTGCTCCAGAGCGTGACCTTGACCTACGAGACGGGCCAGAACCTATATCGCGCTGAGGCATCGAATGCACATGTCTACTACTAGACCCAGTAGGAGATGGCTGAAAAGATGGTTGTGGTGGAGTCATAAAGCTAGGAGACATACCTCCTGCGGGAGTAGCACCACCCGCAAGAGTGATACCGGCAGGAGTGACACCGACGGGAGTGACACCGGCGGGAGTGAGGCTGGCAAGAGTGAGGCCGCCAGGAGTGAGGACGGGAGGAGTGCTACCACGAGCGATCCAATGCTATGATGCAGCGGCCATATACGCGGGAGGTACCTGAGAGATGAACTCTTAAAACTGCTCCTCTGTCATGGAATGTGGAGTGACTAAAGGACTGCCTCTCATCGTGCTCTGTAACAAAAGAACTCAAATAATTAGCATGTGATAATAAAGGTAATATAGAGAATAAACAAAAAAAGAAAAAACAAAAATTAGTACGTACAAGTGTTTTATTAAAAAATCCTCTAATCTAACATCCTCTTGAAGATCCGATGCACTGAGAATATCTATCTCTATATTGATGGCTTCTAAATTGCTTGCTATGTTGGTTTCTTCCTGATCATCGTCTATTGCTTCGTCTTCTCGAACAATGACCTCTTCTTCAATGACCTCTTCTTCTCGAACAATGATCTCTTCCTCCTCGACTATCAAATGAATCTCTGAGTCCACTACAGATGGACTTTCTTCTACATCTATGTTCTCACAAATTTGTCTACTACGTGGGGCGACTTGTAAAACAAATAGCCACTCTGGTTCTTTTGAATCTGGTATAAAAACAACTTGCTCACAGTGTTCGGGAAGTACAAATGTATCCCTTTCATCCGTCCATAATTTTGTGGAGTCGACTTGAAGCAAACCGCTTTTATACCGCCTCACTATTGCATTTCTTCCAGAGGTGACTACTTTGAATCATTTCACATCAAAAACAAAATAATCAAACTTCCTAAAATATAGTTTCAAGATATCTTGAATCACACCATAATAATCTAGCTGGCCTTCTTGAGCATTATCATCTCTTGCACTCGCTCTAATTTTTTGCAAAAAGTTCACCATCACCCCATTACCAAAAGTAGACCTATTTTTATCGATTCGTGCGATTCGAAAGTGGTCCATGAGACCATAGTGCACCATATTTAGTATACTCCCAATCACGTCCCTTTGCGAGTTCTTCTTCTTCAGAGATATCTTCACTCGCTGTTTTTGCTTGTGAAACCGCTGTATCTAGCCATCTACTCGTTGGAAAAGGTGGAAGAGGTTGAAAACTTTCTGGAAGAGGCAAAAATCGAGTGGAATGATTCCTTTGAAATTGAGCTCTTTCCTTTGCGTTGGTTTCCTTGGCAAGCTCATACCTTTCTAACCACTCCTGCATAGGCTTAGAGTTAACTATGCAAAACTTCATTGGCTTCTCTCTAAAAGCTACATCCATTTTTCTTTGCAATCTGTTACCTTGTGGTTCATCGCCTACGAGACGAACATCTTCATCATCGCTCCATAAGCGAGGCATTTTGGGATCCGACATATGTAGAAACTTAGTTATGAATACAAGAGACTCTTGTACAAGCCATCCCTCTACCATGCTACCCTTTGGACGTGCTCTCTGTCAAACAAAACCTTTTAATGTTTTCATAAAGCACTCTAAGAAGAACATCCATTGACTATGGACAGTTCATGCTATTGCAACTTCATCTACCACATGAACCAGTAAATGAAGTTGAATAGTGAGAATACTTGTGGAAAAGTATTTCTCTACCATACAAACAGCCTCGATAGCATTGAGTTTCGCACTCTCTATGTTATCTTTATTTATCTCTTTAGAAGAGATCCACCGTACTAAAGAACTAATTTTATAAATGGTTCTTTGTACATCCTCCGAAAGACAATCTTTTAGGGCTATAGGGAGCACAAACTGTAAAAACTTGTGCCAATCATGAGACTTGAGCCCTCCAAGATTGTCGTTTCATGTGAAAGCAGTCTTTAGACACCTCATGCATCCAATAGGTGTTCAAAACTCTGAAATTGTTTTCTTCACTTGTTGCTCTTCCATCCTGTGCAGCACCCAAGGAGCTCTTGGTAACGATACTGTTCCGTTGGGCTTAGTAATTGCTCACAACTCTCGCATACGACCTAGCTCTTCTAAGTCCTCCCTTTGTGCTTTGCTTTCTTTCTTTCTGATCAAAGTTTTCCAAAGAATCTCTCCCACATTCTTAAAAATATGCATCGGGTCTACCAAATGATTGATCAACAATTCACTCCAATAAGGGAGTTCATGAAAAATGGACAACCGTTTCATGCCAGCGTCTGGATGTTCTGAATCCCACAGTTGTTTCCAATCGCTAGCTTTCATTTGGCGTTGTGCTTGTCGGCCAATTTGTTCTTCACGTAAAACATGTCCATAAGGCAAATATCTATGGTGTCCTTCATAGACAGTTTTACGTAGTGCTTTGGAATAGTGTGCTTCGAGTCGTGGTCCGCATAAGGGACAAGCATGGTAACCCGAAATCAATAAACCTAAACATTCACCATAACCAGGCCAATCATGCATCGTCCACATAAGTATGCCTTGCACTCGCACGTCTCATCTTCTTATAGGTTGAGACATGTCATGCACAATAATCCCATCCCATGAAATGTGCAATTCTTCCACAAGTGGTGCAAGATATACATCCATGTTTTTTACCTTATACTTACCTGGTACAATAAGAGCTAATAATAAATGACCTTTCTTTGTGGCCAGCCATGGTGGGATGTTTGACCAAACATATAGGCCATGTGCTCCATGAAGAACTACGTAAACCAAATGGATTCACTCCATCCATAGCTAGGCCTAGACGTATGGACCGAGGCTCACTAGCAAACTCAGGCCACTTACTATCTATGTGCTCCAAGCATCAGAGTCAGCAGGCACTCGCATTACACCATCTATAGACCTGCTCTTTGTATGCCATGACATTAACTCAGCTATAGATTTGCATCTAAACATGTTCTTAATTCGTGGAATGATAAGAAAGGGCGAAGAACCTTTGCGAGGATTGCTTCGCCTACAAGGTATTCTCTAAATCTATTTGCTCCACACTTTGGACATACGTGGAGATGCTCATACTCATTCCGAAAGAGGATGCAATCATTCGGACAAACATGAATTTTAGTATAATCCATTCCAATGGATTGTAAAAAAAAAATTTCATCTCCACGTGTTGGAGGCATGTCATTGCCCTCTCGCAAAAATTCATCTTTAATAAGCCTGCAATAGGCAATTAAAATGATATTAGTAAATAAAGTTACTTTGATACAACAATGAAAGCCAATTTGTTCTCCACTTACCTAAACAATTCAGTGACACTACTATCTGACCATCCATAAATGGATTGCAGATTCGCACGTAGTACAGATATCTTTGCTCCATTGTAAAGTGGTAAACGAGCTAGTCTTCGCATGTCTTCATATTCTTCATCGACTTCTGATCGTGGAAATTCTATTGCGTATCATGATGATGAAACTCTCGACATCTTCTCCACCATCATGATGTTCGTCCATCTCATAAAATGCTTTGAGCATCATGAAACTCTCGACATCATAAATTCTATTGTGTATCATGAAACTCTCGACATCTTCTCCACCATCATGATGTTCGTCCATCTCATAAAATGCTTCGAGCATCTCTTCCATATGCTCATTTTGTGTAATATTATTAGTACTTGCTTGTTCGTCTAAGTCCTTTTTTGTTCTCTTTTGTCCACGAGAGGTTACCGGTGCAATGTCGTTTGGATCCATCTGCTCTCCTAATGGACCATGTGAATGGTAGTGTAGGTTTTTTAGTCGATTCCTATCAAAGGATCCATACTCTCTAACATGTGTAGTACAAATCCGTCGTTTCCAATAAATTTGATACTTGCACTGAGTGCAAGGACATGCCATTCTCTCCTCCGGATCCAAAGAAGCCATCTGCTACAATATGGACATTTTAGATCATTTGTTTTTCTTATTAAAACTAAAAATCATACTCCTAAAGACTTAAACCTGAAATACTAAAACCTAAATACTTAAACACCTAAAAAAACCTAAAACCCTAACCTTAAAACCCTAATCTATATAATTATCCTATTTTATCTATATATTCAGATTTTTTTTCTTAATTAATCCTATTTTTATATATTTAAATATATATATTTAATTAAATTATTTAAAACACTAGTTCTTTTTATATCTATTTATCTATATAATTATCCTATTTTATATATATATTTATTTATATATTCAGATTTTTTCTTAATTAATTCTATTTTTATATTTTTAATTATATATATTTAATTAAATTATTTAAAACACTAGTTCTTTTTATATTTATTTATCTATATAATTATCCTATTATATATATTTATTTATTTATATATTCAAATTTTTTTCTTTAATTTTTATCTATATTTTCTCTTTATATGAATTTAATTGAGTTATATGTATGCCTAAACCCTAAAACCCTAATCTTAAAGATCTATACCTAAAATATGTATATTTTTGTACACATGTGTATATAGATAGGTGTATAAGTATATGTGTGTATGTGTATGTGTATATATATTCACTCTGATTAAAATGATTAAAATTAAATCTATTTTTATATATTTAATTTATTTCTTTAAAACATTAGTTCTTATCATATTTATTTATCTATATAATTATCCTATTTTATGTATATATTTATTTATATATTCAAAATTTTTCCTTAATTAATCCTATTTTTATATATCTAATTATATATATTTAATTAAATTATTGAAAACACTAGTTCTTTTTATATTTATTTACCTATATAATTATCCTATTATATATATATATATATATTTATTTATTTATTTATTTATTTATTTATTTATTTATTTATTTATATATTTATATATTCAGATTTTTTCCTTAATTTTTTTCTATATTTTCTCTTTATATACATTTAATTGAGTTATATGTATGCTTAAATCCTAAAACCCTAATCTTAAAGATCTAGACCTAAAATATGTATATTTCTATATGAATGTGTATCTACATGTATATATATATTATATGTGTATGTGTATGTGTGTATATATGTTATGTAGGTGTTAAAACCCTAAAACCCTAATCAGAAAGACTTAGACTTAAACCTAAAATACTAAAACCTAAATACTTAAACACCTATAAAAATCTAAACCCCTAATCCTAAAACCCTAATCCTATTCTATATATATATATATGTTTATTTATATATTCAGATTTTTTTCTTATTTTTTTCTATATTTTTTCTTAATATAAATGTAATTGAGTTATATGTATGCATAAACCCTAAAACCTTAATCTTAAAGATCTAGACCTAAAATATGTATATTTCTGTATGAATGTGTATCTACATGTATATATGTGTTATATGTGTATGTGTATGTGTGTATATATGTTATGTAGGTGTTAAAACCCTAAAACCCTAAACAGAAAGACTTAGACTTAAACCTAAAATACTAAAACCTAAATACTTAAACACCTATAAAAATATAAACGCCTAATCCTAAAACCCTAATCCTATCTTATATATATGTTTATTTATATATTCAGATTTTTTTCTTATTTTTTCTTAATATAAATGTAATTGAGTTATACGTATGCCTAAACCCTAAAACCCTAGTGTTGTGGTATAACAACTACTACTCATAAGTCTACTATCAAGACCACACTCCTCAGAGAGAGCACATATCCACCCATCCAACTCCACCCATATATATACCTCTAGACCAAGGGGGTGCATGTCCTTGAGATTGGCCAAGTGTCCCTCATGTGGACACTTTCCCAAGAGTGATCACATGCCTTCTAATTTCCCAAGGTCTATCACATGCCTTCTAAATCAAATGGGAATTCTTCTCTCACGTACACACAAGGTGGCTCCTAGAGAAGCTTCTCCCAAGACTAAGTTCCCATACCTTAGGATAAATCAAGCCTAAGGTTCCAACCATTCAATTGGGAGCTCATATGAATAAATACCTCAAGGGTTAAAACTAAAGGTTTCACCCAAAGGTTCAAGGCATGTTCCAAGGGTAATTCAAGGGTTAGACCAAAGCAAACATACATCATATTCTAACCTTTAGAATCCATATGTTTAACCTTCTGAACCCATGAATTATACAACATTCTTCCCCCCTTTAACATTTTCGTCCTCGAAAATGCGTGTAGGTATAATATGTGAAGTATTCCCTCGTGCACCATGATCTATACTCTGAGCATGGTCATCTCTCTCTCTTTAGATTTGTTTCCAGTAATCAGATAAAGGCTAATCCCTACCTTATTCTGAAAGGAAAGGAATCAAAAATCCCTGTCCAAATCACTTTCTCTTAGTCCCCCGAATGTACATGCATGCCGTGTACCTATGGACTAGTGAGATGGGTGGACTTTTATCTTTTTCTTTTGGCACTTTCACAATCCTTGAGCTCCATAAAATAATACATTTCAGTACACTTTGTACTTTCCTAGAAATTTATAATTTTAGGAGTCTATGATAGAGATCCTATCTCTATCTTAAAAGGGCCAGAAACTAGATTCATCTTCCACTTTCAACAGAAAGGAGAGGAATCTTCAGATGTTCTGAACTTAACTTATTCTTTTATAATCATTTTCAAATACAAATATACTTTATTTTGTATTTGATAGGACTTAGCTAAAGATGTGAACTTAGTAAAATGGGTCTAGTAATTCCCTGCCAAAACATGCTCAATAAAATGAGGAGAAATACTATCTTCTCATTCCTTGGCAACTTAGGTGGACTTATTTCAATCATCCAAGCTTTCTTGAGACATAAAGCTCAAGTATTCCGAATGAGAATATACCCAATCTACGAGTTCATGTCTACAAATGGATTCCTATCTTGATCATGTTTTGATTTTCCCTGGATTAATTCTCAGAATAGAGTTTAATCCCTTTGGAAGTTTTAACATTCAAGACTTAGATCCAAAGATGACTTTAGGAATTGGAATTATTAGGTAGACCATTCTCTTGGGTCTCTACCTTGTTCTTTGTAAGCGAGTTCTTTCCAATGAAAATCAATACTAATTATCTTGAACCAACTCTGGTTCATACTCGAGATAGTTATGTATACTAACCTTGAAGATAACCAAGGCTTAAAGAGAAAGAGAGATTACTAAACCGATTCCTTCAAATCCTCAAAATAATTGAGGGATAATGCTTTATCAAGCCATCAAGATACCCTCTAGATTTTCTATTGGATGGAGTTTACATGATTCAAGTTTCAAGGTCTTGCAAGAAAGATACCTGTTTCTAGGTATCATATCCCAGATCTTGCTAGGAACATTCTTGAATCACTTGTTCTCACCAAAGATTCAAAAGAAGATCTTTTACAGATCATTATTTCATTCAAGGTTATTATACTTGAATAGGCTTGACTTTACTTTTGGAGTTTAACTTAGTAAACTCCCAAAATTCTTTACCCTCTTACTTATCGAAATTTATTGTTCCATATAAAATTTGGCTATGCATTTTATTAAGAAAAATGCATCTGCTTATGAGGATAAAGGATAGCCTTTTCTAGGGTAAATGTCATGTTCATTCTATTTACCCTTTTGTTCATACAATTGCTTCAAGGAGGTACATTTCTATACCTCATAATGAACTTAAGACCTTAATCTAAATGGTCATATCTTTAAGGTTTATCGTGATGTTTCCTATCGGATCTTGAGCCTATTTTCTCTCTGACCATCAGAGAAAAATCTCAAGGGAGTTAGTTCTCACTGTCCCATACAAGTGAGTTCTTTCTCCAATCCGTAGAACCACATCCTCAATGTTTCGACCTTTTTTGCCCTTATCTTTTCAATTGTCTCTGATCATTTACCATGATCATGAATTCCATCTTGGAACTTCTTGGCATCATTTTCATGAGAGAAAAGACTAAGGTTTCTAATGTCAATTAATTCAAAGGTCTATTTAGGTTGACCTTTGAACTTTACTTGGTATCCAACTATAAAAAGGTTTGATCTTTTTGACCAATGGAGGCCTCTTGAATTATCCAACCATAAAAGGTTTGATATATTTGACCAAGTTAGGTCACTTGGCTTTCTCAAAATTCCTCTAGCTAGGAGATAAGATCGAGTCTTTTCTCCTTTAGATCCCTTTTTCAATGATATTTACCCATGGTATTTTCTTGGGATCTTAAATTCATACCTTCACGAGTTGATATCTTTGCTTAAGTCTTCAACATCATGTTGATGTTCTTCAAACCATTAACTATTCTCCTTCTAGGGATCAATGATTATATGCCACCCTTTTGACTTAAGCAAGTTGTCATGCTTACTAATCCAAACTTTGGACACATCTTTATCCATTTTCAAATACCTTGCTCTGAATATGCTTCAAGTCTTTGGCTAGCTTCCCTTAATTTACTTGCCAAAATGGAATTCTTTAATGAATTCCCTTCTTACATATCTAGTTCTTACTGTGTTTGAGATTTAACTCAAAACACACTTGGATACTTCGACATCCAATGTAATCCTTAACTTTCATGAAAGAGTTAAGGAATATCTTTTTCTTAGAAGTATCATATTGATGATACCTTTCTTCCCCCCTTTAAAGAGTTTTCATCCTCGAAAACTGTAGGAAATTGATGTTCTTTTAATTTCCTATCCAAATGGGAGGTTCACTTATGCTAAATCCTTCACTCAAAAAGTTCTCCAATATCCTCGAACTTAAGCTTCCATTATCCTTAAGTTCAGTGTCCCATACCACTGAACCCACTTAAGTGACATTGTAAACCTAGATGTCCCATACCATCCGATTTACAATCCCACCTTAGTGTAGACAACTTTAGCTCTTATTCAAGGATTAAACTCTATTCGTTTTAGTCTTATCAAATATAATCAAAATCTTTGTAAGTTACATTCTTACAAAGTCTTGATTTGTTCTTGAAAAGACTTTGAAAATTGATCTTTCATTGAACTATTTCCTTGATCAGATGCAATCAAAGTTAGCTTTGCTTATGTCATTTGATAATAGAGCTAGTATTCTCATACTAGATATCATCTATTGACATAAATAGGCATTTGTATCAAAGAATATAGTCAATCATAAGCTTTGCTAAATGATTACCTTTTTAACCATCTTGATAAATTGCATCTTACTCATAGAGCACATTTTGGAATAGAGGTATTAAGAGTTTCTTTCAACTCTTTAATCTTCCTCTTCCCTAGATATGCTTAATGAGTTAAAACTCTTGAAGCAATTTTCTCAAAGCTCCAAATGGATCCTACCTCTTGTCAATGAAGGAAGAAGCTTATTGGGGAAGAAATGAATGCTTAAAAGGGTAAAATGGTCCAGCCATTTTTTCCCTAATATGTCATTTGAGGACATTCTCTTCCCCCTTTTTGTGTGATCATTGTCCTCAATGATTAGATGTTGAGTTCCTCTGAACTTCTTAACATTGTTCACAATGGAAAATTATCCCATGTGTGTAGGGTTTCATATAATCTTCTAGTTTCTCCTTTGGATTTTTCAATCCAAATTTCTTATTACTACCATTTATGGTTTAATAAGAAGAGAAACTTGTTGGATTTGAAGCTTTGAGTGCTTGGTGTTGCTGATCAGGCATGCCATGGGTATTATAAAACTTGGGGGTCCATAAATAGGACTTGAAGTTTAAAGTTCTTCTTCCTAAGTTGAAATTTTGTTGGCTTTTGAATTAAGCCAACATATAAAAAGCATAAAAGTTAATGGGCATAATCTCAACATGCCATTAAACTTTTATGCTTTTGACTTCATATGAAGAAGTCATTTTTCTCACTTAAACCTTAAACTTACAATACTTGATTTCTCTCTCATGCCCCGTTAATCCATGCATATGTGATTCAATTCATGCATCACAGTGTATGCCAAAAACATTTACATCTTTTCTTGAAGATGTTTAGCATGCATAAGGTCCAAAAATTGAACCCCTTCTTGAAGCATGCATGGAATTAATACTTAGTATTCCATTTAATGCAAGGATCTATGCTTAAAATATCCATTCCTGCCATGTTCTATGATGAACTTGATATGCTCAATATCTCATCATCTTTCCATTCCATGCTAATCTGACTCCTTTTTTTATTTTCAATTATGTCTTCAATCCATCATCTAAATGACTGATTCCATGTACCATTCAATGTGCATTAAGAATTCAACTATTGCATTGGAAATGCATTCTTAAATGCATTGTTATAGCATGGAAAAACAAATATGAAAGGACAATTGGGAAGCAAAACTTACCTCCATCAAAGCTACGTCCTTTCCTTTGATTCTTCGTATAGCGAGGCTTATCCACTGGCATATTTGTGGTTGAAGTTGTAATTTTGGACTGTCATGATTTTTTTGAAATTCTATTGTCCTTTCTCGATCATATATTTATACTTACCCAAAAGTTCACTTAACTTTACAACTTCAAAGATCTCTTAAATGCATAATTGTATTCATATGTGGAATCCATTTAATGCTTACATTTATTCTCACAAACATTCTAGAAATGTCCAAATGCATTGTATGTGATACTAATATATAGGTCACAAGAAAAGAAAAAGATCATTTAATAAAATTGGACAATTTCCTTACTCCAAATGATAAGGCTTAATGAACTTTTCACAATGTCACCGACGGCGAACCGCTAGCATCACCGCGATCTGAAAACTTCATCGGACCAATCAATCGGTAGGAGCGACGGGCGGTGTGTACAAAGGGCAGGGACGTAGTCAACGCGAGCTGATGACTCGCGCTTACTAGGAATTCCTCATTGAAAATAAATAATTACAAGGATCTATCCCTAAAAAATTTAGAGATGCCTAAATTTATACTTACACATATTCCAGGAGTGCTCAAGTGAATATATGAATTGCTTTTATCCTTCGTACATCACATATGAGATATTTAAATGATATTTAAAATCATCTCATATGAATGCCATAATAAAAAATGAGTTTTATGCATAATCAATGCATGCCCATAGTTGAAAGGGTATTCAAAGAACTGTGAGGTATGCATTCTTTTAATTTCATAAAGTAGAAAATGCATAATGAACTTCAAAGAAAAATAAAGGTACATTTTGTTGGCACTTGGAGACTTTTCTTTTTCGAGTTCCAAGACTTTTAGTACTTCCGCTTATGCTTCTTGCCAAATTCTTTGTAGAAGATGTATCTGAGCTTCCTTGTGTAAGCCTCTCTTTTCCACGCACGGGCTGCCTTCATGTGTAAGTTCCCATATTGAACATAACTTGGGCTGGAGGAAAGGTCCTGGAGCATCTACGTGCGTGAATCTACATCGACGCATGGCTGGGCACTTATATCCCATATTCGAGGCAAACTGGAAGTGCTTTGTCTATATATACGAGGCGAGATACATCTTCTGGCATCCTGGTGGGGAGCGCTACTCGAGCTGCTCATCATTCGTACCTCCTGTACTGGCAATGTCTGTGGCCTTGAATCTCCGCTCGGACTGCTGTACTTGTATCAATGTACGTGGGGTATAAAAAGTGGTCTTGATCTGCGCTCGTGGAAATCTGGATGCCAACGGCCTTTCCCAAGGGGGAGGGTCATGTGGAATCCTCTTTTAAACCTCCTCAAAGAGGGGACTGACTCGTGCTCCCGAGTCCTGGCCACAAAACTATACATGGACACAAAACTATACGCGGACGGAAAATTCAACTCCTAGCTCGGATACCAATGTTGTGGTATAACAACTACTACTCATAAGTCTACTATCAAGACCAGACTCCTCAGAGAGAGCACATATCCACCCATCCAACTCCACCCATATATATACCTCTAGACCAAGGGGGTGCATGTCCTTGAGATTGGCCAAGTGTCCAGCCAAGTGTCCCTCATGTGGACACTTTCCCCAGAGTGATCACATGCCTTCTAATTTCCCAAGGTCTGTCACATGCCTTCTAAATCAAATGAGGATTCTTCTCTCACGTACACACAAGGTGGCTCCCAGAGAAGCTTCTCCCAAGACTACGGTTCCCATACCTTAGGATAAATCAAGCCTAAGGTTCCAACCATTCAATTGGGAGCTCATATGAATAAATACCTCAAGGGTTAAAACTAAAGGTTGCACCCAAAGGTTCAAGGCATGTTCCAAGGGTAATTCAAGGGTTAGACCAAAGCAAACATACATCATATTCTAACCTTTAGAATCCATATGTTTAACCTTCTGAACCCATGAATTATACAACACCTAGTCTTAAATATCTAGACCTAAAATATGTATATTTATGTATGCAGGTGTATATGTATGTGTGTATGCATGTGTGTGTATATGTGTGTATGTATGCATGTGTGTACATATGTGTGTGTATGTATGCATGTGTGTACATGTGTGTGCGTATGCATGTGTGTGTCTATGTATGTGCGTATGCATGTGTGTGTGTATGTATGCATGTGTGTATATTTGTATGTGTGTGTATGCATGCATGTGTGTATATGTGTGTGTATGTAAGCATGCATGTGTGTATATGTGTGTGTGTATGTAAGCATGCATGTGTGTACATGTATGTGTGTATGTATACATGTATAAATGTGTAGATGTGTGTGTGTGTATGTATGTATGTATGCTCTATTTTCTCTCTCTCTCTCTAGCTCTTCTCTCTCTTTCTCTCTCTCTCTCTCTCTCTCTCTTTCTCTCTCTCTCTCTCTCTCTCTTTTTCTCTCTCTATCAATAGAGAATAAAACAATCACTTACAAGTATGTCCCTCTTTTGGATCGTTGTCGTCAAAACATAATGTATGTCTTCTATCGTCGAATTCCAAACAATCGACGCCAAAGAACTTCTGCAAAATCAAAGAGAAGAGAAATTATAAGACCTAAAGCATAGAGAAAGACAAATGCTAACAATACGCGCACCACTTAACAAGATATGAGATCTAAACCGAGAGAGTGTGTGTGTAGAGAGAGAGAGATCTATGTGTGTGTGCACACAAGACAATGCAGGTCGCAATTCGGTTCACGCGCGCAAGTTTGACAGAAGACAAACAATACTCAAACACACACAAAAAAGTGAAGTTTTGCTCTCGGGTTCCCGATATGTTTAAAACACGGCCTCGGTATAAGTGTCGGTATGGGCGTCGGTATGAGCGTCGGTAACTTCCAGTAAATTATCGACACTCATACCGACGCCCATACCAACGCTTATACCGGCGCTTATACCGATGGATGCGGGACACACCGATGATCCGTTTAAAACGGTCATACAGACGGTCACTTGACCGTCGATATCCTTAAGTGACCTTTTCCAATGTTTATACCGATCCCGAGAGTGACCGTCGATATAGACAACGTTGGTATGCCCTTTATATGTTGTAGTGTTTAGTTTCTTGACAATACTTGCATCTCTTTTTCTTTTGCATATCACCATCAAGAGAGGAAGAAGTGGAAGAGGAAGCGTGAGGTTGTGGTTTTGATGACCCCAAAGCTGAACCATACTTGGTTTTTTTCTTTTGTGTAATAGCAAGTGCTTTCATTCCCTCAAGCAAACTACTTCTATTCACTCTTGATTGCTCTTCTTGCAAAAGAAGAGACACAATCTCATCAAAAGTGTACATATTTGGATTTCCTTTTGCAACCAAACAAAGTGTAATAGCAAAACTTTGAGGAAAATCCGATAATTCTTTGAGTAGTGTAGAAATGAGTTATGCATCCGGAATGATTTCATCAATGTTTGCCAATTGATATTTTGAATTCGTGATAGGTGTAACATATACATCCAATGACTTAATTTCAACCATATGTACATATTCTACTTGCTTTCTCAAGTAAGCAACACATGCTTCATTATGCACAACATACAAAGAACCAAGTGTATCCGAAGCTTGTCTTGAAGTAGTGCATGATCAGATGTATTGAACAATATGCCGCTTCACAAAAAGGGCAATCAATGCATGAGCTTGAGCATCCTTTCCATCCCATCTAGTTTGCTCTTGCATAGGTAGAGAAGGTGTGGTTATTGTATCTGAAGAAGATCTTGAATCTATAACAATAGGATGCATAGTAGAAGAACCTCCAGGTCGCTTGTTGACATTTGACACTATGTTCCATAGTTTTTTCGACAAGAACATAGTTGGTCCCATCAAGTTTATCTTGAAATTGAAGCATGTCAAACAAGTCATTGTTGCTTGCCATTGCATCAAAGAAGTCAAAAGTAGAAAGATATGAACGTCATCAAAGCTCAAATGTAGCTCACAAACTCTGATGGCGAATTCGATTGCACGAATGGCTTCGAAAGGGGGGTGCTTTGCGAAAATGATCTCTGAGTGATGAACTTCACATTTATATGCTCCAAAATTGATGTGCATTGTTAAAAGTATGTACGACGATGTTGTGAAAAACAACAGGTTGAGGAGTTGAACTTGCTCTAATACCACTATTGGATGTGTAAGTGAGTGAGGAAGCACGAATAGAAGTATACACAAGAGTGAAGAAAGAGACCGAAGCACATAGACACACGATGATTGAAAGATTTTTGTGTTGATAGATGAAGAATAATATAAGAATGGATGATGAGTAATATAAGAATGGATGAAGTGAGAGCTATAAATAAATCCCTAAATACAAAGTACCACCACACATGAGCATATCATGTATATGTGAATACATTGGAAAAGCCCTCTAACCAACACTAACTGAAAAATACTCGTATATAGAAAAAAAAGATGCACATCAAAGCTACTCGAAAGACACATAACTGTTACAAGCTTTTCATGTTCATGCTGAACAAAATTCAATTGCATTGTGAGTTAAAAGCTATCCATTTTTTCGAATCTCGATGACGGCGGAAGCTCTCTTGCGAGCCTCTTCACGTTAATATAAGCATTGCAAAGTCTTACATGGCTTTTCCTATGGGATTACATACATGCATGCACATGTGAAAGTCTCATTCCTGTGAGACAATCGAGCACACTGCCGGAGCAGCATGGCGAGCCAGGATGGTAGCACAACCTTGATGGATCTCATATCGTCGGATCCGGCTTCTGTGCCGGGCAACGCATCTTCTTTGCCAGTCCTCGGGAAAGGAGCTCCGGAACCTCCAAAAGCCTCGCGAAAACCTGGGGCGCTTCAGTCTGTAAGTGCTGTTGCTGCAGAGTCCTTATCGCCCGCTCGCCTTCTCTCTCCTGTGAAAACATCCATTGTCCCGATCGCGAAAAAGAAAAAGGTATGTTTTTTTTTGAAGCCACATTACAATGCTACTTCAGGAGTCACATTAAAATACTTTGTGTCTGGTGAGTTGACTTGGCTATGATTTTTTCAAATAGCTTGTTCCATTTTCTGTCGAGATGATGGTTTTCTAGTTTGCTCTTATTTGCATGCATTTCTGTACCTAACATGTGATTGATTATGTCCACGCACATGCCATGATCAGATGTAACATTAATGCGTGTGTCCACAGTTTATACCTTGGACCATTTTTTACATCAAAGTTTAAACCCGATCTCCCCCTCTAAATTGATGGAGACGGATGCTTTATTTGGGCTGTTGATTTTTTCAAAATTTTTTTAATAAATAATAAATTTGAGTTTTAATCTTAAAATTCTAGCAAAATATATATCTAATGATTTCAAGATTTATTTGGAAGATAAAGACATTGTTCATCAACGCACAATTGCATATACTCTAGAGCACAATGGTGTTGTAGAGAGAAAGAATCATATACTTATAGAAATAAAAACGTAGCATATTATCTTCAAAGAAGCTTTCTCAAAAGTTTTGGTTGGATGATGTTCATACAACTAACCATATTTTTAAGAGGGCATCTCTAAAAGCTTTGAAGGTTATTACACTTTATGAAGCTTATTATGGTAAGAAACCCAATGTGAACTATTTCAAAGTTTTTGATTCTCCATCGTATATTTTCATAGAGATAAAAGATTGTAATAACTTGGAAGCTTTGTGAGTTACCAAAAAGAAAGAAAGCTATCGTTGTTGAGTGAATATTCAAGATCAAAAGAAAGCTGATGGTACTATTGAGAGATACAAAGCAAGGAAGTAGTAGCCAAAGAATATGGACAAAAAAGGTATTGACTATGATGTAACTTTTGCACCTACATCTAGAGTGACCATAGTCTCAATTGTTATTTCTTTAGCTGCATTCCTTGGTTGGAGCATTTATCAATTACTAATTAGATATCTATACAACATTTTTTTAATGGTGATCTATAGGTAGATATCTATATACAATATTTTGAAGGCTTTGAAGTTAAAGGTGGAAGAGGCCACGGAGAGCTACATTGTGGTGTGCTCGGTGGCTCCAAACGCCAAGGGAGTGGGCTGCGGTGTGAGGAGAGAGAAAGTAGAGAGAGAAACCTGCGCAGAAATTTGGGGAAGAAGATGGAGAAGCTGAAGTTGAAGAAGTCCCAATCAAGTTATGAGAGATTTGGGACCAAGTCTTATTGATAAATGACTTTTAGGTCATTTGGGCATGTTCACACATGAGCAATGACCAAAAGTCATAAAAATAATGGAAATGCCTATAACTCTCCAATTTGCGGTCCAAAAAATATAACAAAAATATGTCTAGAAGAAGAGAGCTTTCACATGGAAGGGTCAAAATATACAAAAGGAGAGTCCTTGGGGCTTTTATCCCCAACAACCTCCCACTTAAAGGACCAAGGAGGCTCCTTTAAGCTAAGTAACTCCCACCATCTGTATACATAGCTGATGTTGTGCCTTGGGTAGACACTTCATGAGAGCATATGCAGGATTCTGTGAAGTATTGACCTTGATCAAAGTGATCAGGCCATCCTCTAAATCTCTGTGATGAAGTGGTATCTCACATCAATATGCTTTGTGCGAACATGAAACATGGCATTCTTTGCCAAACATATATTGAGTATCCTTTCATCATTTAATTCAGATTCTTTTAGAGTAGCACTTGCACGTCTTACATCTCTCATCTCTTTCTCTATTCTATATCCGCTCTCATCTATCTTATTTAGTCCATATTCAGTCTCTACATTATTTTTGTACATATACACATCATTCAATTCAAGTTGTTTTAGAGTTGCACTTCTTGCTCATTTACATCTCTTGTCTCTTTCTCTATTCTCTATCTGCCCTCATCTATCTTATTTGGTTCAATTTGTGTATATGAAAAAGGTTTCTAGTGTGTGGAAGATCCTGAGAACGTGTGTATTGGGCCTATTTCACTTCCAACAAGGTGCATTTAAAACCAGAGCTTATGTAGAAGCCTAATCCTACATGCATTAAGTTTCATTGTGCAAACTGAGGCAACATGCTAAAATCTGTGCATTTAATGTGAAAAATAGGCATATAAAGGGCTGGTGGGACAAGGCATGTTTGATTTTCAATCTTCAGTTTTTGAGAATCTTTGAATTTAAGATTACACGTGGTATGTTTTATCACTGTGATGTTGTTCTTTGGTTTATGGATCAATTTAGAATTCTGCTCCCTTTGGCTGGCCTGAAAGTTAGGAATGTTGCAATATTTGATGAATGTATTTGTTCAGAAATGGTTTACCTCTCAAGTTTATTAAAGTTTGCATTTCCAATCATGCAGACCATCTTCAGGATGACCAAAGATTATTTTCTTGATATATATGATAGGTTAGTTAATTGGTCTATAATTTAGATTGATAGAGACCTTTCTCCGATCAAAGAAATGCACAGACGAGCATGCATGTATCAGGCAGTATGATCTGCCTGCGCTCAGTAGGCAAAAGAGAAGAGAATTTAATAAAAAGAGAACAAAGGAAATCCACTTTTAACTGATTCTAGCTTGCATAATTTAGCGTATTCCACAAAAATCTACTGAATCAAGTTATTTAAAATGGTGAAGCATGTATCCGTATGATGTGTCATTGTGTTTTCACTGATTTGCAGCCGGTATCTTACTCACAACTTGCTAGGAGCTTACACGAGCTAGCTGCTGCAGCTGATCAGGTCTTCATGCTATGATTATTTTAAGTTGTATTGTATATCAAAATTAAGTGAGGGCATTTATGGACATCTTTTTTAGTGCAGAAAAGCTCATCTACTCAACTGGTTCATCAAATATTTCCAAAGTTGGCGGTTTACAATTCTGTGGATCCATCTCTGGCCCCTTCTTTATTGATGGTAATTTTGTGTATGCTTTGATCAGTACATATTGCAGTGCAATCTTAAATGGAGAAAGTGATCATATATTGCTTTTTGTATTTTAAAAACTATTGGTTTTACTAGTATACATAACTGTATGTGGCAGTCAATGTCAGGCTTGCATTTTCAACTGTACATTGAGTGATCATGAAATATGTTTTCATCCTTCTGCAGCTGCATCAACAGTCAGAGGACAGACAGGTTCTACGTTATGTATACTACTATCTTGCTCGCATCCTTTCTGATAGTGGTGGTCAAGGAGTAGCGCCAGGTGGTGGGATATCCACTCCTAACTGGGATGCACTTGCTGATCTTAATGCCAGTGGAGGGGTGACAAGAGCTGATGTTGTGCCTCGTGTCATAGAGCAGCTGTCAAAGGAGGCTGCAAATGCAGATGTTGAAGGTGTTTTTTCTGTCTTTGGCAGATGCACAGTGCATTTATCACCTTCTCACTGTGTCTGATGTGTCGAGGGAAACTAGTTCAGATTTGGTTTCCCAAGTCAAACACAATGTATTGCAAAATCTTTGATTCAAGGTGAGAGCTTTCAATCATCTATATCAACTTTAATATAATATGGATGATTGAATCTAAGTTCTCAATCCTTTGGGCTTGTGCTCATGCTATTCTCTTATGGAATAAACTTCTGAGCACAGTTAGATATTTTAAGATATTTTAAACAATCTCAATTCAGCACATCTTCTTCTGAATTATAATAGGTGATTCTGTTGCAGATTTCAACTTTATTTAACTTGTATAGCATATTACCAGTAAGGAAAAAAGGGAATCATATCTTGTAATTTGGCTTGCATTTATAATCATTTTAATATCCTAGAATTGTCATTCATTTATAATAAATATAATACATGATTAATTTCTTTCAAAGGTCGTCAAATAAAATCAAGATCGTACGTTTGTTATGTCCCTAAATCTTGATCATTCAATTATAACACATGATTAATTTCTTTCAAAGTGGTAATCAATAAAAAAATCAAGATTGTATATTTGTTTATGTCCCTAAATCTTAAGGACATCAAGATGGAGGCCTTAATTTCTTTCAAAGGTGGTCAAATAAAATCAAGATTGTACATTTGTTATGTCCCTAAATCTTGATCATTCAATTATAATACATGATTAATTTCTTTCAAAGTGGTAATCAATAAAAAATCAAGATTGTATATATGTTTATGTCCTTAAATCTCGAGGACATCAAGATGGAGGCCTTTAGTTAAAGTGCCCAGTCAAGTGTGGAGTGTCTTTATTGTCCATTGTATATGTGCCGGACATTTGTGGAATCCTAACTTCCAAGTTAGATGAGGTTTGTGTGTGGCCATTGATGGAAATAGATGATCTTAGTGAGCCTAGCCATTAGGTTAGGTAGGACATAAACTTTCAGGCCGTTGGGTTGCCATTCAAGGTGAAAATAAAGGCCTTGTGTGAGACGTTCAAACCCACAAAATGCATAAGCCAACACAAGGGACACCAAGAAGATTGCCAGAACACGTTTATATTCGATTAGCAACTCGTGTTGAAGAAGGCAATGAGAGCTTGGTATGAGGAGTACTAGTACCGCTCATAGTTGCGCACAATTTGGCGCCACAGGGCATACCCCCCAAGCACATAAAAGGACTGGATAGAAAAACAGGCTGTGACATCCTCCCCCGGCTTGAAGAGCTTGGTGTCCTCAACAAGCGGGTTCGGGTCTTACAAAAGTTGGTGTGATTACAAAGTTTGGGAACATTACATGGGGCTCATAGCCAAAGGGGCTTAAGTGTGGCGATAATACTTTCGAACTAATGGATGGTCGGGCCCAAAGGTGTTGGCCGGAAGCCATTCCGCATCGACTAAGGGTCGTACTTTGAATTTAATGAGGAACTGGGGACCTTCGCGAGTGATCCAGTCCCGTAAGATAGCTTCTGCTTCGAACTGGTTCTCTCCGTCGTGCAGCACCGGAATCTCGCGTTCGTACTTGGAGTCGGGTTTGAACCGCTTCAGGAGGCTGACGTGAAAGACATTGTGAAATTGCACGTTGTCGGGAAGCTCCAAGCTATAAGTGACTTCATTGATCCGCTTCTCCACTTTGTATGGTCCGTAGTAGCGATGGTTGAACTTCTGCGTGATGTTCTTTGGGAGAGTGATATTCCGTGCGCTGACGAGGACAAGGTCGCCGACTTGAAATTCTTCGCCGGGTCGTCGTTTCTTGTTTGCGTAGCGAGCCATGCGTTCTTTGCTTCTTTGCAAGCTTGACTTTGCTTCTTCTAACTTTGTTTTCCACTGATCCAAGAAGGCACCGCAATCGGGGTCGTTTGTTGCAAGTGTGGAGTCTTGCGTGAGAGCCAAGGGCGTGATTACCTCCTTGCCGGTCGCCAACTCGAATGGGGTCATCTTCGTACTTGAGTGGATGGAAGCATTGTAGTGAAACTCCAGAATGTCTAAGTGCTTCGCCCAATCCTTTTGGTCCGTTCTAACAGAGTTCCGGATGTAATCTTCGATCGTCTGGTTGACCCGTTCGGTTTGCCCATCCGTTTGTGGGTGATATGATGAGGAGAACCTAAGTTGCATCCCCAAGATGCGGAAAAGCTCGGTCCATAGCCGACTTAGGAAACGGCCGTCCCGGTCCGACACTATGGAGAGAGGCAACCCGTGATACTTCACGATGTGAGTGAAGAAAAGCTGAGCCACGGCCTTGGCGTTGAGCGGGCGTTTGGCCGGGATAAAGTGTGCTTGTTTGGTGAAGTAATCCACCACCACGAAGATGGTGTTGAACCCCAAAGACGGTGGGAGTCCCGTGATGAAGTCCATGCTAATCATGTCCCACGGTCGGTTGGGAATCGGGAGTGGTTGCAGAAGGCCGGCGGGCTTTACCCGATCTTGACGGACTAACTGACATGTTGGGCATGTTTCTACATATTCCTGGACTTGTGCCTTCATGCGGGGCCAATAAAAGTGTTTGTGGAGCGTCTCATAGCTTCGGTTTTGACCTCCATGGTCGGCCACTTTGCAATCATGTGCCTCCCACAGTAGCTCTTTGCGTAGCTCTAAGTCGTTCGGGACATAAATTTTCCCTTTGCGGTGGAGAATGCCTTCTTGTAGTATATAGCGCTGCGGGGCTTGAGCCGTTTGCATTTCCTAAAGTATTTCTTGAACTTGGGCATCCTGTGCTTGTGCTCGTTGAATTTTGCCTCTGAGATCTGAAGATACGGTGGATATCGCCTGGAGCTCGGGTCTTCGACTAAGTGCATCTAGCATCACGTTCTGTTTGCCCGGCTTGTGAATGATTTCGATATCGAATTCGGCAAGAAAATCCTGCCATCTCGCTTGCTTTGGGCTTAACTTGGGTTGAGATGTAAAGTACTTCAAGGAGATGTTGTCCGTGAAGACCTTTGTGTGCTTGTCCAGAATGTAGTGCCGCCACTTGCGTAGGCAGTGGATAACGGCTAACATTTCTTGCTCATGTGTGCTCCATCTGAGCTCGGGGCCGGTGAGTTTATGCGACTCGTGTGCAATGGGTTGTCCGTCTTGTACGAGGACGCCTCCGATGGCTGAGCCTGATGCATCTGTGTGAACTTCAAAAGGTTTGTCGAACTCTGGAAGTTTGAGAACCGGGGCATTGCACATAGCGACCTTCAATGCTTCGAAGGCGTCTTCTTCGTCTGCTCCCCACTTGAAGGGCTCCTTTTCTTTGACCAACTCCAAGAGCGGGGCCGCGATCTTGCTAAAACCTTGGATGAAACGGCGGAGAAATTGGAAAAAGCCGATGAATTCTCGCACCTCTTTGATGGTCTTTGATGGTCTTCGGGGGTGCCCACTTGAGTACTGCTTCTACTTTCTGGGGGTCGGTGTGGAGGCCCAGTTCAGAAACGATGAACCCCAAGAATTCCACCTTCTTCATGCAGAACTCGCACTTGCTTGGTTTGGCGACGAGCCGACGTTGCCGTAGTTGTAACAAGACCGCCCGAACGTGCTCATAATGTTCCTCTAATGTTCGGCTATAGATCAGTAGGTCATCAATGTAGATGATAAGGAAGAGGTCGAGCATGTCTCGGAAGCCATCATTCATCTCTCGACAGAAGGTAGCCGGTGCACCTGTAAGTCCGAATGGCATGACGAGCCACTCATAGCTGCCGTAGCGTGTGCGGAAGGCCGTCTTCTCGATGTGTTCTTGTGCCACCCTGATTTGATGGTACCCGGATCGGAGGTCTATGCGTGTGAAGTATCATGCCTTGCCCAGGCGATCTAGAAGTTCCTCCATCACGGGCACGGGGTATTTGCTCTTGATTGTGCCTTTGTTGAGTGCTCGGTAGTCGATGCATAGGCGTAGGGAGCCGTCTTTCTTCTTCACAAATAGGACCGTGGCTCCATATGGGGAGCTACTTGGTCGGATTTATCCTTTCACTTCAAGTTCATGTAATTGCCTCTTCAGCTCCTGAAGGTCGGCCTCATTCATCCTGTATGGCGCTCGCGACGGTGGTGGGTGGTCCGGGAGCGTGTCGATCCGATGTTGGACATTACGTAAGGGGGGAAGACCGGGTGGAAGAGTATCCGTGAGAACATCTGAAAATTCTTCCATTAGCATCTGGAAACTTGGGTGCCCAATCTTTGAGACGTGGATCGGCCGTGGTCCCGTCTCCTCTGCAACCGGTCTGAGAACGCATAAGTGTGCGATCCCACCTTGATAGACTTCCCGTCGAAATTGCTTGTGTGATAATGGTGATGGCGTGTGTGTGGAGGTTGACGTTCGAGCTTGTGCTTTCTCTTTGCTCGTATGTTTCTGCTTAGATTCCCTTGGTTCACTGTCAGAAGGCGCGTCCGTACGAGGAGCCTTGACTCGATTGCAGTCGACGACGATGGCCTGCCCACTCTGATCGAGAAGTACTTTGTCTACCCCTTTGCCGAAAAAGGAGATCATGTGTTTATCCATGAACTCGAGGCCTAGAATGACTTCGAATGTTTCCATCGGTATAATCAGGAAGTTCAGGTGACCAAACCATTGACCTAACATGACCGGGACACCGTCGGCGTAACGCACATGACTGGCCTCTCCCTGAGCAAAGACCACGGACATGCGGAGCCGTTTACTGAGCTTGAGTCAAAGGCGTTGAGCACACTGCGGAGTCATGAAGTTGTGGGTTGCACCCTTGTCCAGCATCACCGGCATGCGTTCACATGTGACTTCTCCCATAATGAACACTTGGTGTATGATGGGTAATGCAACTGAATGGCACTGAGCCTTTCTCTTTGATGTGGACGGTCCACGGGGGGAGGAGTAGTCCGATTCGTCGCTGTGAATCTCGGTGATTTTCGGGCCGGAGGTGGATGCCTCTTCGGTCTTCGTTGCTTGCACTCTAGTGTCGGTTCGTTTCCGCCAACATTTCTCAGTGGGGTGATTGCCTTGGCAATGTTTGCACACCGGATGGGGGTCGCGTCGAGTTTGGTTGCTTCGGTTAGGGGATCCTGAACGGTTGTCTGTTGGGGCCGAGAGGGCTTTGAAACCTTGACCACGTTGTTGTTAGGTTGATCTTCGGTATGTGGAGGTTTGCTCTTTGTTAGAGGTTGCGTCTTTGCGGGTAGCTTGGCTTCCGTCGGTTGAACGAGCCAGCCGGTTGGAGTAAGCGTCATTGAGCCGTTCTGCGATGCGGACTGCGTCCTCCCACGTTTGGGGGTCTTGCTTCTCCACTTCTTTGCGGTAGTACGGGGAGCACCCATAAAGGAAGCCGTGTAGGCGATCAATTTCAGCCATGTCGTTGATGCGAAGCATGAGCCTGCGATATTGTGATACATAAGGCCCGATGAACTTGTCTTGACGGAGGTTGCGCCATTCGTCACGTGCTTGGAACGCTTCGTTGCGAGGTACAAAGTAGTCGACGATGGCCGCCGTAAAATGATCCCATGAGGGCCAGGCTTGCTTCTTATGTTCCACCATGTACCATGCTGAGGCTTCATCCTGTAAGAATTGGCCGGCGATGCGCGTCCAATGGTTGCGGCCAACCCGGAGCATCTGGAGGTAGCTTTCCATACCTTCGATCCATCGGTTGACGGCAATGGAGCTTCGGCCGCCTCGGTACTTGTCGGGGGGGTTCGGTTTGAAGAAGCCGAAGGAGTCGGGGTCGTCGATGTCCACCGGTTGCATTTGAGTGATCGGGGTTGGGTTTAAAGGAGTTGGTGGCTGTTGGGATGTATGTGTCGGAGTGGGTTGGGGTGCCGGTTGGGTGCTTGACTGCGGTTGTGGTTGGGGTTGAGATTGGTCCTTGGCTAAGAGATGGGATTCTACTAGGGTAGTTAATCTAGAGAGGGTGTCTTCGAGTCTATCTATGCGATCGTGAACAGTATCAGGATGTGGTGGAGCTTGGTCGGATTCAGGTTGGGTGTGGATCTCGGCGTTAAGTTCGGCCTCCTGGAGCCGTTCATGTAGCTCGGCGTTCACCAAGAGAAGGCGGTTGAGTTCCTCTTCTAGGGCAGCCCGTTGGGCCTTGTGACGGCGGCGCCGTTCAGTCACGTTCTTGGCACGTTCCGTCCCCGAAGTTAGACCGGCCGTGCCAACGTCGTGTTCGCTGGCCATGGTGGCGTGGAGCCAACCGGCGGCAACTCGGGAGGGGGAGAGAGCCTAGGAGGAGGGAGTCTAGGGCACGCGGGCACCTAGCAGCGAGGGGAGAGGTTCACCGGTTAAACGGGGGTTCTCAGTTGCGTGACGGGTAAGGATGGGTAACTTCTCTTAATGCTCAAATTAGACCTTAACCACTTACTTTTGAAGAATTTAGTGCCTTACTCATGGAGGAGGAGCTAAAGCTCAAGGCAAGGACTGGTGGCAACAAAGGAGGTGCTTCATTCAAAGCAAATGCCAAAGGAGGCAAAGTGTACTCTTCAAAAGATGGAGATAAAAGAACAACAAAAAGAAGTTCAAGGGAGAATGTTTCTAATGCAAGAAGAAAGGCCACGAAATCCATGACTGCTGCATCAAGAAGGTCGAAGAGGAGAATGGCTCTTCAAAAGGTGGAAAGGGCAAGGAGTTTGCCAACACTACAAAAACAAAGCTTGAGTTATTTGTTACGATAGAGGAGATATGCTCCTTGGCTGGAGATTGAGGAATAGATGACTCATAGGTGTTGGATAGTGGTGCCTCTCGTCACATCAGGAACAGAAAAGACCTTTACAGTTCCTTACAGCCTCTAAAGGAACCCATCACAATAAAGGTAGGCAACAATGCAAGATGTCATGCAGAGGGTGAAGGTACGATTTCTTTCATTAATGGGGAGATCTACTTTCAGTAGCTCTTATAATTGATGAAGCTTTTAAATGTGTTGTATGTTCCACAAATCAAACGAAATCTGCTTTCAGTAGCTCTTATAATTGATAAAGGTCATCAAATATCTTTCAGTAAGACAGGAGCTAAGATTATGGATAGTAACAACAACGTTGTTGGGACTTGCATAAGGAGGAACAACATGCAGTGGGCATAAGTGAGCCATTGCATGAGAGATTCGGCCACATCACATACCCTGTAGCATACCTTGTACTAAAGGAGATGCATCGTAGGGGTATGGTTGCACACCTACCATCGATTGTGGAAATGAAGGAACCATGTGAAGCTTGCATGTTGGGCAAGTAACAGAGGAAGGCGTTTCCAAAAGAAAGCAAGAACAAAACAAGCTATCCTCTAGAGTTGGTGCATGCTTACTTGTGCAGAAAAGTGCCTACACAGCCTCGGCTTGATCTTCCTACTTCATGTTACTTGTCGACGACTATAGCAGGAGGATGGATGTGGGTGTACTTCCTTCGTGATAAGGCTCAAGCTATTGGTAAGTTTAAAGAATGGCTTCATCTTGTTGATATGGAAACAGGGAAGAAGAAGAAGAAATTCAAGAGAGACAGCGGTGGTGATTTCACATCAATAGAGTTTGAAGATTTGTGAAAGAGTAAAGGAACGAAGCATCAACTCATAGTGGCACATAGCCCTCAACAGAACGGTGTTGCAAAATGTCAAAATCGAATATCATGGAGACCCACAATCACTTAAAGAGGTTGCAGATGGACCGTGGCGATCATAGAGAATAGAGGAAAAGAGATGGGTAAGCGCCCATATTGTAAATAGAGCCTTGATAGTTGAGCCCATTCAAGAACAAGCATAGGAACCAATCAATGTGGAAGAGGCACTTCACAATCTGAATCGAAGGGTTGCCACACAAACAAAATACAACAATATCATGAAGAATGGAACTTGGGAGCTAGTGGATCGACCCCCCAAGCGTAAAGTCATTGGCACCAAGTGGGTCTGGAAGCAAAAGTACAAGGCTGATGGTACTCTGGAAAAGTACAAAGCAAGACTTGCTCCACAGGGCTACTCACAAGTTGAAGGCATCGACTTTTGTGAATCATTTGCCTCGACTACAAGGATGACTACTATCCGAGTAGGACTAGCTCTGGCTGCACATAAGCAATGGCTAGTCTATCACATGGATGTCAAATCAACGTTCTTGAATGGAGACCTCAAGGAGGAGGTATATGTGTCTCAACCACCAAGGTCCGAGGCTCCCCATTTAGAGAACAAGGTATGTAAGCTGAAGAAAGTATTATATGGGCTGAAACAAGCCCCTAGAGCATGGTACCAACAGATAGATAAGTATCTCTTGGATCTAGGTTTCAAAAGATGTGCTTCTGATGCTAACTTGTATGTTCTAAAGAGAGGAGGGAAGACCATTGTGCGTCTATGTAGATGACCTTGTGATTACAGGAAATGATGATTCTCTTCCTCAACAAACGAAAGATGCCTTGAGTTCAGAATTTGAAATGCGAGAGTTGGGCTTATTGCATTATTGCTTAGGCCTTGAAGTTTGGCAAGAACCAGGGAAGATTTTCATCTCTCAACAAAAGTATGCCAATCAGATATTGAAGGCATTCGACATGGAGGATTGCAAGGAAATTTCTATACCTTTGGAGGTCAACACAAAATTATCTATTGAAGATACTTCACCTCTAGTGGATATTGGAAGATACAAGAAATTAGTTGGAAGTCTCATCTACTTGTGCAATAGCATACGAGATATCTCTTATGCTGTTGGAGTAGTAAGCAAGTTCTCTAATAAGCCTTGCCAAACTCATTGGAAGGCAAGCATGCGGATACTCAGGTATGTGAAAGGAACCATTGATTATGGTATTCTTTATGAAGAAGGATCATCTTTGGTTGGATACTATGATTTAGATTGGGCCGGAGATATTGATACCAGAAAATCAGCTTCTGGATATTGCTTTTCTTTAGGAATAGGGATTTTCTCACTTAGAAGCAACCG
The DNA here is from genome assembly GCA_020310875.1 of Ceratopteris richardii. NCBI lineage: Eukaryota > Viridiplantae > Streptophyta > Polypodiopsida > Polypodiales > Pteridaceae > Ceratopteris > Ceratopteris richardii. Next base: position 46,397,229 of record CM035424.1, read on the forward strand.
ATTGTAGCATTATCTTCTATTGAAGCTGAGTACAAAGCAGCATGTGAAGCACTATGGTTGAGGAGGATCCTATGGCACATAGGAATACAAGGAAAGGGGGCTACAGGGTTGAAGTGTGACAACCAAAGTTGAATGGCCATCGCCAAGAATCTTGTTTTCCATGCACGTACCAAGCACATAGAAATTCAATTTCACTATGTGGGTGAGTTGATTGAGGACGAGGTCGTGGAAATAAGCTATTGTGTGTTGACACACATCACTACCGAAATATATCAACAAACCTCTCCTAGTAGTGATAAGGTGAACAAGGAGTTGGCACTCATGTCTAAGGAAGTGCCAAACTAGGTGGAAAGAGATCAATCCACAAAAAGAAGTAAGCCCAAAGCTTTGCAGAAAGCTTCAAACTTCTCCTGAGGCAGAGCCTTTGTGAAAAGATCTTCAATGTTATCCTGTGTGGGAACATATGCCAAACTGATCTCTTGAGCAGAGAACCTCACCCTGACATAATGATAATCCACTTTAATGTGCTTCGTGTGAGCATGGGACTCAGGGTTCCTTGCAACTGCCAATGCTCTCTGACTGTCAACGAAGACGATGATGGCAAAATATTGACCAACACCCAAATCAACCAAAAGGCATCTGAGTCCCACACACTCAACCGTCGTCGTGAAAGCTTCCCTATACTCAACTTCACAACTAGAAGTGGCTACAGTAGGCTCCTTGCTCAACGAAGATATGCATGAGCTACCAAGCATGAAGGAAAAACCACTAGTGGACTTACTAGTGTCATAGCACAGAAAAAGCATGTAAATTTGGTGTAATGATCCTCCCTTGGGATAAAACAATCCAAGTAGCCGGGTACTACTCAAGTAGCGAAAGATGCACTTAATCACTTTCCAATGCTTGACACATGGGCAATGCATATACCTGCGCATATGAGAGAGAACAAATTGAATATTAGGCCGAGCTTTGCATAAGTAAATCAAGCATCCAACACCCTGTTGATAGAGAACAACATCAAATGCATCTTCAATATCATGAAGACTCAACCGTAAGCCTGTTTCCATAGGTGTGGAAATAGGTTTTGTAGTCTTCAAGACGAAAATGTTGCAATAATGTGTCAATATATTTTGTTTGACACAAAGCTATTCCCCATCAACTTGCACAAATGCCTTAAATCTGACATCTCAAAAGAGGCATGCAAATCAGCCTTAAAATCAGCAATATGCTTGTCATTTGGACCAGTGAGGAGCATGTCATCAACATAAACAACAATGATGAGAAATCTGTTTGACTCTTCTCAAAACCATGTGCAATCAAGCAGGCATGTATCTTTTCATACCAAGCACATGGTGCTTGCTTCAAACCATATGATGCCTTTTTCAACCTGCACACTTTGTTTTCATGCCCTTTCTTCTAAAAACCACGAGGTTGAAAAACATGCACTTCTTCATGTAAGTCACCATCCAAAAATGCAATTTTAAAGTCCAAGCGATGTACATTCCAACCATGATAAGCTGCAAGTGCACAAATGCTATGAACAATGGTCATTTGGCATGTGGGTGCAAAGGTATCATCAGAATCAATGCCATTTCTTGAGCATAACCTTTTGCAACAAGCCTAACCTTGTACTTGTCAATTGCTCCATCATCTGCTTCAACTTGTATACCCATTTAGTCCCAAAGGCCTTTTTGCCTGAAGGCAAATCACATAAAGGCCAAGTACCATTCTTCATAATAGCATTATATTCTGATTGCATAGGAGTCATCCAATTTTTTGAGTTTTGTGCTTCATCGAAAGAAACAGACTCATTCTCATCACAAAGACTAGAGGCAGCCACTGCATAGCAATCTGATGGTAAAGAAGCA
>CM035424.1:46406596-46421596 GCA_020310875.1 Ceratopteris richardii
CAATGAGCCAATAAAATGTTTTTACCATTTTTGACCAAATTTGATTTATCAAAATTAGGGTGGTTGGATTTTTTTGGCAAATTTAAGCATTTTGACATTGTTTTCAACAAATTGTGATTTCTGGAGTAACTAGAGCTCGTTTTACATGAGCGTTCTTCACCATTGCTTTGGGATTTTCGACTAGAGGTAGATATACTCAGTTCGTTGACTTTGTTAGAGATCTTTATTTAGAAAGACTCTTTATTAAAGTCTGCACCTACTCGAGGGCACTGTTGATGTGAGTAGGGATGTCATAGCTATTTGTCCAAGCTATGCATGATAAAGGTTAATTTTGATATGTCTCTTGCTTTTGTTAGTTGTTTTTTCTAATGTGTATGTGTTTGTGTTCTCTATCTTTGGTTCGTAAGGTTGGATAACTCTGAACTTATGAAGGTATATACTCATGTTTTGAGTAGTCTCTCTCTCTCTCTCTTCGAGCTCAAGTGTAGTCATGTTAACTAGAGTGGATGCTTCTAGAAGGCTCTAGAACTATTTGGGCAATGCTCTTCATGGGGGTTGAACTTAAGACCTTATCCTTCCCATCCTTGAGACTTAACCACTAGGATAAGCTCATAAGCTGTGTAATAGTTGAGAAGTAACTCATGTTATCATTATTTTGAATCTGGCAAGGCTACTTTATAACATCGTCCTAGCTCGAAGTCCCACAAACACATGTTTTGTTTCACATAATGATCATGAGTTAACCCATCAATGGTTACCCTCTGAACTTCTAGTAGAGTGCATATGCACTATGAAGTAACAAGGACCAAACTATGGTCTTTGCATCAAACAATAAAGAAAAGGGAATAAACATGCAATGAAATGCATAAATACTCCAAAGTCAAACAAAATAAGGTGTAAATAATGTTGTAAAGCAATCATATACAATGGATGCACCACTCTCCATGCACCATCAAGGAAATAAATTCCTCAATCACATGACAAATACCCTCACATGACTACTAAGGATTTAAGGTAGATGTCATAAGTGACTCAATATGAGGAATAAGTTTTTATCACATAAAGAACCCATTGGAAGTCATGGAGGAAAAAATCCTCCCTTATTGGGCCATCCGCATGCGTGATCATGGGGAAACCTCTCTCCTACCATGATACGTGCAAAACGAAAACATGTGCAAACCTTCCACTCCCTAGGTAGGCTCACGGCACGTCGGCATGGCAAGGTTTATCCCTTGTGCCTATGATTCATCCTATGGAAGTCCTCTCCAAAATCTAGTGCCTATGGATGCGAAGGCTTGTGCTACATGCCACCTCGGTTGTCATCCACCAATCCTTGGACTCGTATTTAGATCACCTACAACGATACATGAAAAAGCAACATGGGTCAAACGTGGATCAATTGAACTATCTGGATCTTTAAAAGATCTCTTAGAATACCCCTCGGTCCAGGGAATATACATCATCTATATGACCTTCAGTCACACCACAACTTCCACAAGATAGATAGCTATTGCTCTCTGTCCTGTAATGAGACTAACATTGTGGAAGTAGCTGGTATATGTCTGTTAGGGCATTGTCCTTGGTCCTGTATCTACCATTGGCTGTCAAGTGCTAATTCCTTCCACGAAGGCCTCATATCTTGGAAGCACATCCCTCACCAAAAGATCCTTTCGACTATCTAGTTGGAGTCCGATCATGGCAAGCATAGCCCTCACCAAAGGTCTCCTCATACTCTTAGAGTAACACTACTTGAGTAGCGTCTCCTCGGATTGTCAGAGTAACACTACTCCCTAAGTAGTCTAATACATGTCCAATGTCACACCTAATGATTTTGCAGAGCATCCAAGGAATGGCTTCTCCTACAGTCCCACTCAACAAAGCATCAATAGGATCAAATAGATCCTTGATTACTTAGGCCAATGCCCATAATCCTTAAAATCCGATGAATATGCCTCAAGAGAACACTTCTCCATCTCGTACCTAAGGAGTTTCCCATATGCCTAGACCATATCCTTGTGCACAAAGTGGCCCCTGAAGACCTCGTGAAGCTCCTACCACGAAGAAGCTGGATTGGGCTTCAGAGAACCCATTAGAAATAAGCCGTCGACTTCAACATGAATTGCAGATGCCCAATCCTTTAGGGATTTGCAAACCTTTACATGTTGAAGAACCCTTTCCAATTCATTAGCTAGGTATCGATGAGGTCCTCCTCACACTCCTTCGTATCAGCTCTGAACGATGCAGGGAAGAACAGGGGTGGCAACGACCCCATGGCCACTGGGACGGCTTAATAATTGAAGTGCCCTAATTTACCTGTTATAGAAGAGGATGCATCACCCTTTTTTCCCCCCTCCATGGGCTGCGAAATTGCTCCTACTCCCTGCCTTCCTGGCTAGCTGGATGGCAAGAGCATGGCAACCAACTATGATGGGGAAGAAAACTCCTCCTAATGCCGACCTATTTGAGAACAAGATGTAGTACGTACCTCGTCTCCAATCACCTGCTTGCATGTGTTCCTCTTCTACCTCCTACTGGAAATGTTGCATACCACCTCCAACATGTGGTTGAGAAGCCTATCAAGCTGAACCATGGCCCATCCTTGCTCCATGAGCTCTGATCATTTTATGCACGTTGCCATGCTTCATTCCTCCTTGCAAGACAAAGCTCTGATACCAGTTAGATCCCGTACACAACATGAGCCATATTCACAAACATAGAAAGGGCGGACATTAGACTCACTTCCCAGCGATAGGGTCGACAGCGACTCACCCCTGAGCTTGGGAGCTTGCAGGCAAGCGCGTGGCAGCCTCCTCAAGGGTGAGTCCAACAGCCTCATACGAAGGATGAATAACAAATGAGCCCAAGGGTCCTATTTATGGATTTTTTAAGGAGGTGGCCCAGTTCACACTGGGTGGACACTGTACACTTGGCTGGACACTTTAACACTGCGGACACCCATCATGATATCCTTTGGTTTGGGGACATAACACATGTCCAGAAGAACAAATAACTTGTGTCTATTAGTGTGTAAGGAGCCTCTTATTTCTTCAAAGTACATGCCATGTTAGTGCACATAGAGTGGGGTATTATGTGCATGCTCCTCATCAAACACAAGTTTACATTTTTGTGATGCTGCGAGAACACTGCTTCTGTTCATAAAAAAAGCTGACATCGCACATGAATAGCACCAGGTCTTGTATAACAAAACTTTTCCCTCTCACTTTTTTGTGATGTTTCTGCTTAATAATTGCATGTCTGATAAAAAATTTACCTGCCAAAAATTAAAGTACTAGTTTCTGTCCTGTTTAATCATTTTACATGCTTGTGTGTCTGTTCACGTGCATGACTGTGCATCTATTGTTCGGATGATATAAATGAATCATAAGGGGAAGTGGTCTTTTGACTTTTTTGCGAATTTGTGAGAAATTAAATTTTGTAGTTGGGGCAATCAGTTTGTGTTTAAGTGGCATTAGAAGCTAGGACCCGAACATATTATACACATTTCTTTATTTTAGATGACGAGTCTGGAAATCTATGGCTGAATTTTCTGACATTTTTATAACTTGGCTATTTCAGCCAACAGTCTTTTATGATGCCATGGAGAAAGCCAGTCTTCTTCACGTCATGTTCCACCTCTTTCAATCTAACACGCTTGGGCATTGTTGCATTCAGCATGTACAATCCTTATTTGAAAACATGACCTTTTGTTTTGCAGTTCATGCAAAACGAGTTGCGGCATTAAAGGCGCTTACTTATGCACCAACAAGCAATGATGAAGTTTTGAATAGACTATATGAGATTGTTTTTGGTATACTTGAGAAGGTTTGAATGCCATTCCACTTGTAAGTATATGGTACTTCATGTCATGCTTGTTTCTTGATGACTGTCAAATGTGCAAAGCAGGTTTCAGATGCAGGAAAAGTAAAGAGGAAGAAGGGAATGTTTGGAAGGCAAACCATTGACAAGGAAGTATGCATGTTTTTGTCTGAATCAACTTTGAGAAGTACTAACTTACAGGATGTCTCATATCTGATCTGTATGAATATTGTTTATGAGATTATTACTTGCATTGACACTTTTGCAGTCAGCAGTTCGCAGTAATCTCCAGTATGCTGCTTTAAGCACACTAAGAAGACTTCCACTAGATCCAGGGAACCCAGCTTTTCTGCACAGAGCAGTTCAGGGGTATGATCATTGCTTGACTTGCTTTGTTCTTTTACTTTGATAAATCTGTATGAGAAATATATAGATATCACATATTCTTTCGATCAATACTATTGTCATACCGAGCGCTTTATATCTTTTGCTTGTTTAGCATAGCATGTGCTGATCCAGTTGGAGTGAGGCATGCTTTGGCCATTGTTTCTGAACTGGCAACTCGTGAACCATATGCGGTTGCAATGGCTGTAGGTAACATACTTTGGTTATTATATCATAACATTGCAATGTTCCGTTGTGGAAATGGTCATCTTATTTGTGCATGGTTTACCTCATTTCCACACCCTCTTTTTATTGGGAGTTCATGCCTAACAATTTTCTGGTATTGTGTTCTCTTTTTATCAGACAAGATAGCACTATCTGGAGGTATATATCATTTTGCATTTTATAATGCTTGTTATGGCTGGAAAGCTATGTTCATTACCTTTCTTTTATTATAGGGACGTTGCAAGAGGTATTACAGTTGCATGATGTTTTGGCACGTGTTTACCTTGCACGGCTGTGTTTCATTCTCTCTCGTGCACGGGTTTTGGATGGTATGCATAAAAAACATTTTCTACACTTTTAGGAACTGTATGATCTCAAGAGGATTTGTATCCCTGAAGTTTTTGTTATTTACTCAAAGTTTGATTTTTCATCAGAGCGACCAGATATAAGATCACAGTACCAAACGATTCTTTATCAGCTTCTCCTTGATCCAAGTGAGAGAGTTTGCTTTGAAGCTATCATGTGTATCCTTGGAAAATTCGATAGCAATGAAAGGTGGATGTTTATAGTTCGAAAGGGCATGTTTGGAACAGAGAATGAAAAAGAAACCCAGCTCTCTGATATTTCATGTGACATGTCCATATGCTCTGTGCAGGCTCGAGGAACGTGCTGGAGGTTGGGTTATGCTGACTACTGCAATTTTAAAGTTTCCAGATGCTCCAGCTCCTGTGAGTAACTCTTCTCAGCAAGCAAAAGATGGGGCCGGGGTCCCGTCCAAAGCTGCAAAGGAGAGGCCTGCATCAAGACCACGGCGACCTCAAGCTTTGTTTAAACTTGTGATGAGAAGGTTATGTGGATTCTTTATGGGGTTGTGTTTGTTGGAAGTTGAATAATATGGAGCAACATGGCCCAAACATGGTATTGTAGGCTCGAGTCCGCATTTCGAAGTCCCATTAGACCTGTACTTCATGCGGCTGCAAGGGTCGTGCAAGAAATGGGAAAGAGCAGAGCTGCAGCATATTCATTGCGTGGCTATGCCGTGGATGAGGACAGCCATCCAGATACATTAGTAGACAATGCTTCTTCTGACTTGGCAAACTCTGAGTTGGAGCAAACTGATGCTGAAGGTTTGCAGTTTACATCTCAATTGCTTCAGTCTTTGTGTTCACTTGTTTAGGGAATCAGTTTTCTATATTATTCCTGAAGACATGAACTTTGATAGATGCATTAAGATTGCCAAAGCTGCACTGCTCAATTTTTCATGTTTAGTATTCTGTTTCTGTAGTGTAACTTAAGGGAAGTGAAGGGCATTTAGTGGTTATTTTTAGCCAGTTTTCTTGCAGCTGTGTGTGGTACCTGTAGGTGAGCATATGGAAACAGACAGAGGGAGAAAGTGGAGGGAGAGAGGGCCTGAGGGGTTGGCAGAGTGAATAGGAGGATAAAGGTCAGAGATGGGGAGGTATAGTATCACATAGGTTCCACCTAATTATCTCATTTCTGTCGTATTATGATCAATGCTTTTATCATCTGTCATATGAAGAAAAAGTGGTGGGTTTTCTAAATTCTGTCCCATGGTCCCATAACCACACTACCATTACTTGTGTATACATTGTAGCAACTAGTATCTTTGCCATGTCATGCTTTCTAGAGACTCTGCATGACTGTTGCGACATGATATGGTTTCATGTTATTGAATATCTTTTCGATGATGAATGTCTGGAACAGAGGCCCAAGGAGCGTATGTTTCTTAGTAAACATTGCTCTAACAAGGTCACGAAGAATTTAAGCCTGAAGGTTTATGGTGTGTAATCTGAAACAGCATCATATCTATGGCCGCTCTGTATTATGCACAACTGATATGCTTTCAGATCAAGGACCCAAACTTTTCATGTGTCATAGAAGTAGTGATCAAAATCACTAAAAGGCATTCCTTAACTGGGCATATGGGAGAGAAGGGGAATTTGGAACACAGAAGGAGCCAAGTTTCAAATGCAAATCTCATGGAACATTATGCTTTTAAAATGCTTATATGTTGTTTTTCAGCTCTATCAAATAGGACACTCTCCTAGCATAGCCCCTCGTCCCTAATAACCTAAACATGCATATACATATTTTCGTAACTACCATGCATACATATGACATTTATGTATATGTGTGGTTGACTACTATGGACTTTTAGCTATGTTGGAAGTGAGGTAGGCCCAAATAATAATCACAAGTAATTTCCAAGATCTTTCCAACACTCGGAACCTTAGTAGATAACACCTAGACCAAATAAATTGAGATGAGATGACGAGAGAATAGAGAAGATGAGATATAAAGAGCAGCAGCTGAAATGAGTACTACTTACAAAATATTACTTAATGAAAATACAATGTGAATAAGAATAGCCTAAACTGAATTTAGGCTAAAAGAAAAGGGTTCTACATACAAAATATAGAGAAAAGGGCCTAGGAGAGTGTGTGTTAAGAGAATATGTGCAAATATTAAGTGAATGGACTGTTTATAACGGTCTAGCAGCAAACCCTAGTCTGAAATCAAGTCTTCTGTGATGACGAGGAGCAGCTATTCTTCTCAAATTGTTGAAGAAGTAGGTAAAAACATGGTAGAGGAGCAACAATAGAAGAAAACTTGAATATAAAACTAATATTTACAAAAATCAGCAAGGTACACAATGTGAGTGTGAAGAAGACAAGGCAGCCATCAAGAAAGCTTCAGATCTGCATACAAATTCCTCCTAGCTGAAAACCCAAGCTTGAAAGTCTTTAAGATTGATGATAAAAGCGGACAATTACCTTCTCCTTATAGAGCCAGAATCCACTGTTTTCCAACAATCCCTCCCCTCAATGTCTTAACGGCATAACTTTGAATAATTTGTATAACTATTGATGTCTATCTTTGGATAATGCTTTCGTAAAAATATCTTCCACAGTCTGACTTGTAGGCACATAGATAAGTTCAATGTGCTTCTTAGATACCTGTTCACAAATATAATGATAATGAACTTCAATATGTTTAGTCTTTGCATGATGAATAAGATTCTTTGTAATAGCAATAATGTTGGAGTTAGACACCTGTTGAAGCACGCAAACAGCACAAGGAAGAAGAAGAAGCTTGGAGCACAACACATAATACTGAATGTATTAGTAGAGAATGTACAAAGATAAGTAGCCCATTAGGGCAATAGGCGTATATACAAGGGGGGGGGGGACCTCCTAAAGAGGGAAAAAAGTGCCCCGGCGGTCCTAGTGTGTTCACACACATCACTACCTAAATATATTAACAAATCCCCCCTGGGAGTGATGCGGTGAACAAGGAACTAGCACTCATGTATAAGAAAGTGCCAAGCTATGTGGAATCAATCCACAAAAGGAAGTAAGCCCAATGCTTTGCGGAAAGCTTTAAACTTCTCCCTAGGTAGAGCCTTCGTGAAAAGGTCTGCAATGTTCTCCTGCGTGGGCACATATGCCAAGCTGATCTCCCCAGCAGAGAACCTCTCCTTGACATAATGATAATGCACCTCAATGTGCTTAGTGCGAGCATGGAACAGAGGGTTGCTCGCAACTGCCAATGCGCTCTGACCATCAGTGAAGATGGTGGTGGCAGAAGACTGACCAACACCCAAATCAGCCATAAGGCGTCTGAGCCACACACACTCAATAGTCGCTGTGAAAGCTTCCCTATACTCAGCGTGACAACTGGAAGTGGCCACAGTAGTCTGCTTCTTGCTCAACCAAGATATGCATGAGCTACCAAGCATGAAGCAAAAACCACTAGTGGACACACGAAAGTCATAACAACCAACCCAGTTAGAGTCAGAAAAAGCATGCAAATTTGGCGGTAGTGATCCCCCCTTGAGATAAAACAACCCAAGTAGCTGGGTATCACTCAAGTAGCGAAAGATGCACTTAACGGCATGCCAATGCTTGACACTTGTCACTTGGGCAATGCATAAACCTTCTCATATGCGAGGCAACAAACTGAATATTTGGCCGAGTAATCCATAAGTAAATCAGGCATCCAACAACCTGCTGATAGAGAACAACATCAAATGCATCTCCAGCATCATGAAGACTCGATCGTAAACTTGTCTCCATAGGAGTGGCAATAGGTTTATAGTCTTCAAGGCCAAAACGCTGCAATAATATGTCAATATATTTAAATCTGCATCAGAAATGGGATGATCTGCATCATCACATGAAACTTGCAAAGGTTGAGAAGTTGCTTCATTAGGACCAGCACTAGATTGTCCACATGAGAAAAGAGGCATCAAAGTATCATGCATGTCTTTGGAGCTAACAAATGTCTCCTTAGTACATGAAAGCAATGGCTGAATAACATCTTCCACAAAGACAACATCACGGCTAATCAAAATGCGTTTAGTGTGTGGATGAAACAGACGATAGCCTTTACGTTCAAAACTGTACCAAACAAAAATACATTTTACTGTTGTAACGGGTAGTTGGTACCATCCAACCTATCCTCAACAACGAACATACGGAATACATCACTGCTTTCAGCCATGGCCGATGATTAAAATACCTTGATGTAGAAAATTGACTGTATCTCAAAAAGTTGAACAGAACTGCCTAGACGAATTCTGCTAAACTTGTAGCAGACTTCTAGACTCTTATATTGGCGAACTGAAATTGGTATATACCTTTGGCACAAAAAGACAAAATAGCTTGCACAAGCACTGCGATAGTGCGTTCAGAGGCAGAAACGAGCCCAGATCACGATTTCGGCACCACAAAGCGAAGTTGTTTTGATCTCTCAAACACCCTGAGTATGCTCACCAAAATTCGTGCGATTCTGAGACTGCAATCGGAGGAGTGTCGACGACACCCTAGATGAAGCGGCGACCTGCTCTGATACCAATTGTTGGAGTTAGACGTCTGTTGAAGCACGCAAACAACACAAGGAAGAAGAAGAAGCTTGGAGCACAACACACAATACTGAATGTATTACTAGAGAATGTACAAAGATAAGTAGCCCATTAGGGCAATAAGCGTATATACAAGCCGGGGGAAATAAACCTCCTAAAGAGGGAAAAAAGTGCCCCGGCGGTCCTAATGTGTTCACACACATCACTACCTAAATATATCCACAAATAACACTTTTGACTCTTTGAAAATATCTGCATAGGAAGATGAACATGAATATCAAGATAACTAATTTTGTTTTGCAACCAAATAGCCTCAACTGTAGATGTAAAGGCAACCCTTTACTCTCCTTCACTTGAAGATGTAGCCACTATTGGTTGTTTCTTAGAAAGCCATGAAATAAGGCTTTCTCCAACATAAAAACTATAGCGACTTGTACTTCTTCTTGTGTCTTTGCCACCTGCCCAATCAAAATCAGCAAAAAATTGAAGTATAAAGTGTGGCAACTTTGGAAAAATCATCGCATAATTCATAGTTCTTTTTAAATATTTGAGAATTAGTATAACTGCTTTCTAATGAATTTCGAGAGGTTTGGGCATGAACCTTGAAACTCGAGAAAGTGTAAACTGAATGTCAGGACGTTTATTACATAAATAGATCACGTGTATTACATAAATAGATCAAGCATCCGATTCCTTGACTATAAAGCATAGCATCATAAGGTTATGAATCTGCATCTGCTTCTAATGACACATTAATATCCATAGGTGTCTGCATAGGTTTAGAATTTTACATTTCAAAACTTCCAATGTACTTTTGTTGTGTCATATAGATACGATCATCTTTGTGTTGGAAAACAATGTCAGAATGCTTATATTTGCCAAAATATACAGGAAGCCTAATTTTAGGACTTGGGCAAATTTTGATAAAAAATGGTCATGTTATATATATATATATATATATATATATATATATATATATATATATATATATATATATATATATATATATATATATATATATATATATATATATATATATATATATATAGTACTCATTGAGAGCTTTCTAATGATATATAACACTTCACCGTTTGACTTCAATATGATCCCAAAAAAAATAAAAATAAAAAAAAAATAAATTTAAAAAAATAAAAAAAGTAAAAAAAATAATTAAAAAAAAAAAATTTAAAAAAAAAAAAAAAAAAAAAAAAAAAATATATATATATATATATATATATATATATATATATATATATATATATATATATATATATATATATATATATATATATATATATATATATATATATATATATATACATACATATATACACACACACACGGAAAGTACTCATTGAGAGCTTTCTAATGATATATAACACTTCACCGTTCGACTTCAATATGACCTCCAAATTTTAAAATCCTAAGTGCTTTTCAAACTTTCTTTTCATCATATTTCAATCAATGGTCATGATTTAAGCACCAAAAAGCAATACATCCAAGGACTAAAAATTAATCGCCTACTAAAGCTACCTCAAAAGTAAATCGGCCCACGAAAAGTGGTTAGAGGGCTTTTGGGAAAAATTACACGCAAAACTCAGCTTTTCCGCCTAGATTTTGGAAGACCAGCCATTAACATATAAGGAAGGGGTTAGGGACTCTCTACATCAACAATCAACAAGCTAGTTTAGCTAAGCTCTTGGGTGATTAGCTAGAAGTCCTGAAGGAGGAGGAGTACATGCAGATTTAGAGGAATTGTTCTTTTTCACACTTCATTATGTGCATGCTGATTTCGAAGCATAGTAGTACCTACATTAGAGTGTTTGCTGTTATGACTGTTTGAAAGAGTCCATATCCTTATAGTTGCATATATGCACTCACATAACCCCCCTTAGTCACATTTCACTCTATTATTTGTATCTAGAACTCGCATATTCAGCTTACATTCAGTTGTTTGTACCATACACACCAGGGTGGTACGGTACGTTTGGTATGGTACGTGATAGGGGGGTTTGATACAGTATAGCACGTGTGTGTGTGTATATATAAATATATATATACACACACACACACACACACATATATACACACACACACACATACATACATATTGCATACATACATATATACATATAAAAAAAACATACTATATTTGAAAGTTTGGACTTATAACTTAGAAACTATCTACAATGATACAACAATAAACTTGAAGTTTTGAGTTTGAACTAACAACATTGAAGTTTGAAGTTTGAACATAGGAAGAAATAATGAATTGTGATTCATGAACAATGAATATTGAATAGTCAATACTCAAAAAAATAGTCTCCAATACGTAATGTCTAAAAAAATGAAATACAAATGTATGATCAAATATCCAAGCTTTGAGAGCTTGACTAAGCAGCTTGAATATGCTTTCCTCATCATCAGACTTTGACTATAGTCAGACTCTGTTATAGTCATATCCAAAGCTCTAGTAGTAGCATATGAAGAGATAGATGTATCCTCCAATATGCTCAATCCATGTCCTATTGCTGTTGTGTGTCCACTCGATCTCGACGTGGTCGTGGTCCACGAATTGGCAAAGAAGATGTGGAAGGTGCATGTGAACTGAAGGATGATAAGTATTCGCCCTCGATCGTGTCACTCGCCTACCGACAACCTCAAGTTCTCTGTGTAGCATTCGATAAATCTCCTCCTCTTCGTCTCTCTCTCTCTCTGTGGAATGGGTGGATCTCTATCTATAGACCACACAATTGAATCAGGATCCACTTACATGAGATTTTCCTAATTTAGAATATGATCTAAAAGATTAGAAATTCAAATTTACTATACTAAATAGAAAAATGTAAATGAAATACGTGAATGGACCATCTCATGGTTTTTAGATTACAAGCAATCTTAAGATTTTCTCGACAATATACAAGGTTCAGAAGCTTCTGAGTGCTAAGTCTACTGCATATCTTTGTGTGAATCAAAGAATATGCACTCCAATTTTGCTCACATGCAATCGCGCAACAATCTTGTATCACTTTTCATGTTTAAAAAACATTCTTTTTTATTTCAATTCAACGTTAAAAGCTTTCATGATAACTTACATGTGAAAGCACTCGGAGAGCTATTGTCCTGACAATTGGAGTGCTATATCCACATGTCTCCCACGATTCATCAATCCACATGGCTTTTGTAAATGTCCTAGTTGGATAGAGTAGGTCGACTAAAAGCTTGACCCACAGAGGTCATGTAAAAGTTAAAATCTCCATCAAACTGGATCTGCATATCAGTGTCTAGGACGTGGTTAAGATACTGATCACGTGTTGGCAATAAATCACTCTGTCCCCTTGCAAAGAGGATGGAGTAATGCAACTATCCCATGTATGGGACGTCACATATACTCCCATTTACTATCAACGATATGAAAGATATTCTCTCTCTTGAAACAAAAAAGATAGATCATTAATATATTTAATATATATCTTCATGAAGAAAACAAAAGATAAATAAACTATGCATACCTCTCTCCTTATATGTATGTACACATCTCTATGGATGTGCGCATCTTGTGGAACATTGGATATAGAAGATCTAATGTAGAGCCTTCCATAACTATGAGGCGTATCAACCTCCATAAAGGTTGCAAGGTATGGTTGACCTTATCAATATGCTGCCATAACTGTTCATCCAATAAAGTAAGGCGCACATTTTGTGCATTATCTGTATGTGATACTTCCATACCCTCCCACTAAGTCCACGAGTGTTGTTTGTAATGGATTTCTAAGTTTGCACAATCTATCAAAGACCAAGTAAGTGCATGCAAACTTGGTCTTGGAAGGTCCAATAGCTTTTTTACCTTTTGGTTACTCACAAAGCTTCCATTTTTGACTCTTATGAATAGAATCAATCTCTTCTTGCATAGCTTTCTTTCATACAAGACTTTGTAGTGCATCTTTAACATTAGCTCGTTCATTCTCTACTGAAGTTAGTGTTAAAATGTTATGAATCTCAAAATTTTCTACAAGTTTGATATAACCACCTCGGCGTATTCTTGAAAAGTGATGAAATCTCTTTTGGCTCTTCTGTATCTCTTTCTTCTCGAACTTTGCACGTTCTCCAACTATAAGTCGGAACATCAAGAGGTATTCTTATACATGTACTCCGACTTGAAATGAGAGAGAATTTCTAGAACAAAAGACATGTAAATGAAAAACCAGCAGTGTAGATGCCGAAAATGACGCATGGGAATACAAGAAGAACAATGGAAGAGGTTCTCTGTGATGAAACTTCTTGGAAAACTCAAAATTTGCATCAGCTTTATTGTGGGCTGAAGTAATCCTCCAAGCACAACACTTTTATCGCGAAAAATCAAGTTTTTTGTGATGAAGTTCTCCCAAATGTAAAAAAAAGTATTTAGCTTAGCATAGGCTGAAGTAAAAATACATTTGGTGTAACTTTGTCATTTGTTGAAAGCTTTGATACCGGTTGAAAGAGGACAGAGCTACATGGTGGTGTGCTTGGTTGCTCGAAACGCAAGTGAGTGGGTTGTTGTATGAGGAGAGAGAAAGTAGAGAGAGAAACTTGCACATAAATTTGGAGAAAAATATGGAGAAGTTGAAGTTGAAGAAGTCCCAATCAAGTTGTGAGAGATTTGGGACCAAGTCTTATTGATAAGTGACTTTTAGGTCATTTGGGCATATTCATTGTTCATACATGGTTGATGAGCAAAAGTCATAAAAATAATGTAAATGCCTATAACTCCCCAATTTGGGTTCAAAAAATATAACAAAAATATGTCTTAAAAGCTCTTGGAGAGAGCTTTCAATGCAAGCATCAAAATATACAAAAAGTGAGTTCTTCGGACCTTTATTCCCAACAATAAGGGCTGCCCTCTTTCAAGAAAGCATGCCTGTAGCATTTGGGAGCTGGTAAGCTCTTTGATGTTCACATGCGCTACACCACACAAGAAATTAAATTGTTAGTGGTTGTCCATGCTATGAAGGTTTGGAAACATTATACGGTAACCACTTCACTATATGGATGGACCTTCGTTCTATGAAATATCTTTGTGATATACTTAACCTTAGGGGCTGAAAGGCAAGGTGGCTGAACTCATGCATGCATTTGACTTTGAGATTAGATATTGGAGATGGGCCACCAATGTGGTGGCTGATGCCTTGAGTAGGATCGCCGAGGTGAATGCTCTCTTCTTTAGAGACATAGGGGGTTTTCATTTGTAATGGATTGCTTTTCAGGCATAGCAAGGTGTGTGCCCTATGACAATGACATATGCCGGCGTATCTTCAATGAGTGTCATGATGCACCTAGTGTGGGACACCAAGGCAAACATCGTACCTTGGCTCTGGTAGGCTGGTATTTCTATTGGCCATGCTTGAGGACCTTTGTTGAGATATAAGTGTGTGAGTATTTTCAATGTCAACTTAATGATGAGGACTTCTCCACCCCTTATGGATCCCCCATAGCAAATAGTCTTCCATTTTTATGAACTTTGTGATAGGATTATCGAGGACTCAAAGGGGTTACGACCAACTCACGAAAATGGTGAAGTTATACCGACGTGTTCCACTCTAAAGAGTCATGGGTTAGCTCAACTCTTTGTGGAGCAATTTTATAAAGTTTATGGATTATTTGATGAAATTGCTAGTGGTCGTGATTCTAAGTTCACTAGCAATTTTTGG
>CM035424.1:46431596-46441596 GCA_020310875.1 Ceratopteris richardii
TATGTAGAGAGGAGGTGGAGGACGAGGAGCACTACGCATGTAGATGCCACGCATATGAGGACATCAGAGACCGCTACCCACAACTCTTCAGGGGGGGGGAAGACAGATCAGGACTTTCTTGGAGACAGAGGACCAGCGCCCTCTAGGTCGTTTCCTAGTAGAGCTCCAGCACCGTCGTACATCACTCCTCGAGCAGCAGATGGAGATCAGAGACATCAGAGACCGCTACCCACAGCTCTTCAGGGAGGGGCAGACAGATCAGGACTTTCTTGGAGACAAGAGGACCAGCGCCCTCTAGGTCGTTTCCTAGTAGAGCTCCAGCACCGTCGTACATCACTCCTCCAGCCCCCCTCCCTCAGACTCATATTACAGATTTTTTTAGACCCACATCCACTCGAGGACCCAGCTCGATGCGGGGTGTCACATTACACAGAGCAGAGGAGCTTAGACGACAGCGTCGACGACCGAGACTCCCACTCCGGAGAGTCCGTCCACACCAGAGAGAGATTCAGGCGATTCACGCACGCCATGACATGGAGATTCGGAGACGTCAGCAGCGCACCCCTGTCGATCTGGACATTCAGAGCATTTTGAGGATCGCCATGATGCCTTACCCATCGATGCATTATATTCTACACCCACTCCAGGCATTTAGAGGGTTGTCATACTATCGAGCCTCCCATCCCTATGCATATCATATTTGTATCACACCCATTGAGCATATAGAGTGCATACCCATAGCACCCCACACCCTTGAGGCCAGTTATTGTCCACTCCTTTTATACCCGTCTTTTGTACTCACGCTTTATTTTCCTTTTGGGATCACAGTGGATTGGATCATACTGATGTATATGTTTTGTCTCATAGGCCGATTTTGGCCTCTAATAGACGTTAAAAAGTCTTTCTTTCTTTCTTTCTTTCTTTCTTTCTTTCTCCCTCTCTCTCTCTCTCTATCTATATATATATATATATATATATATATATATATATATATATATATATATATATATATCTATCTATCTATCTATCTATCTATCTATCTATCTATCTATCTATCTATCTATCTATCTATCTATCTATCTATCTATCTATCTATCTATCTATCTATCTATCTATCTATATAGATAGATATATATCTATATATATATATATAGATAGATATATATCTATATATATATATCTATCTATATATATATATATATATATATATATATATATATATATATATATATATATATATATATATATATATATATGTGTGTGTGTGTGTGTGTGTGTGTGTGCACACATATGTATATACACACACACATATATATATATATATACACACACATATATATATATATATATATATATATGTATATATATATATATATATATATATATATATATATATATATATATATATATATATATATATATGTATGTATGTATGTATGTATGTATGTATGTATGTATGTATGTATGTATGTATGTATGTATGTATGTATGTATGTATGTATGTATGTATTTGTGTGTGTATATGTGTGTGTGTATCCATCTATAGATATGTATGTACATTGTATACATACATATATATGGAAAAAGTCAATCAAATAAGATTTATAAAAGGTTATGTAAGTGTCAAGTCAACTTTGAGGTTTGAACAATAAATTACCAAATATTGAACTGGAGTGAAGATTCAATTCTTACCGAGCTGCATTGAAAGCTATGTGGTCATGGTACAAAAAACATGCAACTGCAGTGTCCACCTCTGCCTTCAATACGTGATTCCAATTCTCATGGAGTGTTTGTTGACATGATTGACATATATAGGGCATCGTTTGTGAGGCCTTCAAGAGCATCATCTTCATCGGCTCCTGTTCGCGCTCCTATTCCTACTCCTACTTCCACTCCTGGCATAGAAGACCTAAGTCACCTAACAAACGATGCCAGATCGATAGGAGCTTGTGAAGCACAACGAGCATGAACTTGAGAATCACAAATAGCAAGTTTATGGAGTAATTTCTTGCTTCTTCTTCGAAGTGATTGCGTAATAAAATCTTACTTCATGTTCACTCTCATGAAGCAAGTGTGCACGAACTTTGTTTGCTTCAATGGCCTTTTGTAGCCACATAGCTTGCGAATCCATGGTCTTGCACCACCTCCTTCTTCGGCTGATATGGGAGTGTCCACATATTCCCACCATGTCCGTTTGCTTGTAGCATGGCTCCTCTTGGTGTTTGACCCACTTGTTTGAGATGAAGAAGCCTTAGGAGAAGATAATACTATGAAGTGAGGAGAAAAAAAGAGAATGGTGAAGAGAGGGTTGAGAAGATAGAGCTCAGCCCTTGAATATGCAAGGGTGAAGATAACTGAAGCCTTCACACACACAAGTTGCTTGCAATGAAGGCTCTAAGTGAGCTTCTGGCTTGAAGAGCTGAAATGAGGGGTATTTATGCTTGTATATGGGGCCAAGGAACACTGTGGAACTCCCAAAAAAGGCGCAAGAGCTCAAGTTAGAAAATGCAAAGTGAAATTTGAATTCAAACTCTAAAGAAAACTCCCTCCAAATGTCCCGCCATCGGCTGGCTGTCCTCAAATCCCGTATCCCCGGGACGCATTCCCGAGAGGGATGCATGTGGCTTAAAGAACATCTTGGACATCCCCCGTGCCCTATAGGCATCCCCACCTCCATGCTTGGGGATAGCATCCCGACGTCTCTAGGACCCGGGGACGCATCCCTGTGTTACTTTGGTGGAGACACAATCTTAAAGATTGAGGGGGTTTGAGTGAGGAAGTGGAAATCTAGGCTCATCATGATTTGAAAAGGTGATGAGAGTATGTATAAATCACATATATTATTAAGGCAGCTACAAAAGTAAAGTGTTTGCTTTCTTGAAAGGTTTGTATATGAATTCTTCTTTTTGTTGATCCAATTTGTTTCTAGTAGTATGTACTATGCATTACAAGATTTGAGTGTTATGAATAAACATTTGTTTTACATTATAGGAAATAAATATCCATAAGTTTACAGATACTGATCTATTCAACAGGAGCACTGTAAATTTGACAATTTGTGCAGCGAAGCACCTCAAATCCTGTACATCTTTTGTCAACCCTTGGCCATCTGACATTACAGTCATGCCTTGTACCTCAATGCTCTCTTATGGTACTCTTCTGGGTTTACGTTTGTCAGCTGACTAGGTTTACACATGCTCATCATAGTAGCGTATTCATCCAGACACTTTCTACCTATTGTCTTGCATTGACCAAGCATCAGTTGCATTTTGAAGGAGGCTCTCCGGTCCAATTAAACATTTAAGAAACATTTAAGAAACATTTTAAACATTTAAGAAACCAGAACTTGTGCATACATAACAATAGTACTTATATAAGGAAAGGGAAAGCTAATAGCACTTCCTGGTGACATTGTACATGTCTGTGTTCAGAAGTGTGTGCACATGTGCCGCATCTGGTGCTTGCATGCATGTCTTTGCATGCATCTGCATGATGTCCAAATGTGTGTTCATATTTGTTTCTGTACATGTGTCTGTGTGTGTGTATATATATATCTCTCTCTCTCTCTCTCTCTATATATATATATATATATATATATATATATATATATATATATATATATATATATATATATATATATATATATATATATATATATATATATATATATATATATATATATATATATATATATATATATATATATATATATATGTGTGTGTGTGTGTGTGTGTGCGCGCATGCCTATGCATGCACCTGTGATTGCTTTAAAATATGAGGCCGATACTGTTTGAGATTTGTTCTCTGTGCCTGCATTGGAATATTGCTGACATTTCCATCTATCTAGACTTGTCTTCTAGGTTGTGGGCCTAGTGGAAAACATACTGCTCTGGAGGCAGTTACGGTTGTTCTGGACTTACCACCACCTCAGCCTGCATCAATGTCAACATATCATTCTAATAAGAGGGTTATGGCAGCGGATCCGAAGTCAGCGCTGGCTTTGCAGAAGTTAGTTCAAGCAGCGGTAAAGTTTTTGATATAATTTTACACTTTTGAGCTTTTTAAGGGTAAGTCAGTGTGCAAGTAGCATATGAGTGTCTTATTTCTATGACAATGTTAATGGGAAATTCTGATAGGTTTGGTTCCTTGGGGAGAATGCAAACTATGCTGCATCTGAATATGCTTGGGAGTCTGTTACACCACCTGGAACAGCATTGATGATGCTCGATGTTGACAAGATGGTAGCTGCAGCAAGTTCAAGGAATCCAACACTGGCTGGTGCTTTGACTCGACTTCAACGATGTGCATTTGGGGGCAGTTGGGAGGTGGACTTTCTTTCCGTTTCTTTAGTTTGGAAACATCATCACTGTGTGGTTTTAGATCCTGAGAATGTTATATTTTTTCCAGGTTAGAGTAGTAGCAGCACAGGCTCTTATTACTATTGCCATTAGATCTGGGGAACCTTACAGAATGCAAGTTTATGAATTTTTACAAGCATTAGCACAAGGGGCATCAAGACATAGCTCGCTTGAGATGGCTACAAATGGTGAAGACCAGGGTGCAAGTGGAACTGGCCTTAGCTCCATTTTGTCACCCATGATTCGATTACTAGATGATGTGTACAAGGCTCAAGATGAGCTTATTAGGTGAGCTCATGTGCTGGATCCTTGATGAGTTTATTGTGAAGTGTTTTAGGATATTTTTATGAAATTGGTGATGCTTACAGGGATATGAGAAATCATGATAATAAGAAGCAGGAATGGTCAGATGATGAGCTCCGGAAGTTGTATGAAACTCATGAAAGGCTTCTAGACTTAGTTTCACTTTTCTGTTATGTTCCTCGGGCCAAATACCTGCCACTTGGGCCTACAAGGTATTGAAATATCTCTGAGGAGTTCATTGCTTTATGCAAGTCCCTGTATACTTTAATAAACTGTTAAAATAGACCTTCAAGGTGTTGGATAAGGAGTTGGCTGCAACTTTTATGTTCTTTTCTGTTTTGCATGTAAATTTTCAGTTCAACGTTAATCAACATCTATCGCAATCGCCACCGCATTGATGCTTCAAGTGGATTCAATGACCCAGCTGTTGCAACAGGGATATCTGATCTTCTGAATAGTCAGCTTCAGTACCCCCCTCCAATGATCGAGAAAGATGAGCCACTTGTAGCAGGTCTGAGTGATGGATTGTGGACAGGAAGTACGCCAGCAGTTGACATGGTAAGCTTGTTGAAAACAATCCATTCATCAATCTCCATGAATGAGCAGGTCATGTGAAAATGTTACCATGGAAATAGGTTTGAGAGGATTTTTGTCCGTTGTTATCTAACAGGTTAATGAGTTTTTGGTGGGAGCTGGTACTGATGCTCCTGATGTGGAGGAGGAGAACGCCTTACCCAGAACATCCATCAGCTATGATGATATGTGGGCAAAGCAGCTGTTAGAAGCTTCTGAGAATGAGGTAGACTAATGGAGATGCAAATTCTCTCTGGAAGGCATACTTTCTGACATGCTGACATGTGGGTGCTCCAGGATGTTGAACTGCAGTCCTCAGGGTCATCATCTCCTGAATCAGTTGCCTCTTACAGCACAACAACATCATCTCATTTCGGAGGACTCGGCTATCCATCATTATTTGGTGGCTCAAGTACAACAAACTATTCACCATGGGTAAACCTTTTGTCTTTTCTTCTCTCATGCTTTTCAACTCTTGAAAGCTCATTCCTTGCTAATGGCATCGTCCTACAATCACCACATATTAGTTTCTCATTCTCATGTTTGATCATGATATATGGAAAATAATTATACGCAGGTGGCCTGTTTCCTTATTACTTTGAAATGTTTTATGTAGTATGTTATTTCTGAAATTTTCTTGTATTTGTTGTCATCCTTGTAATTGTATGGAAGGTGTGACATGATCACTGATGTAGTTGTTTGCATTTCGAATGGAACTTCCTGTTCTGTATGAGAAGATTGGCCCATCTTCATGTTTATGTAAAGCTCGATTGGACTTTGCTTGAGATGCATGTCGTACTAGCGGCTTGTGATATTTGTGTGTGTGTGAATGCTTGCATACCGCATGATGCTTCCATATTTTTTGGTCATAACATTCTGTTCAATGATGTGTTTATTGACTGGTGTGAACCTGCTTCTTATATAAAAGAAAGACAAGATATGGATCATATATTTTGATACTTCAGTACTCATATGCATTTGATGTAGCATATTTTGATACTTCAGTACTCATATGCATTTGATGTATATTCTTGTAATGGTCTCCTTGAGCTACACATCTTTAAAAATCTGTCTATTCTGGGGTTCTGAATGGGTTCGACTCCATCAGAATATGAGTAAAGTTTGTAATATATGCCTCACCATGTTAGAAACTTCTATCAACTTCAATCCAATGCAGAACATGAAGTTAGAAGATGCCAATAGAAACTGCATGCTAAAAAGCTTCCTATCTTGTTCAGTGCTCATATCATAGTGACCTCCATATAGTCTACAGATGACTAAAACAAGAAGCCAATAGACACAGCTTGAATCCACTACAGAACATGACATTAGAAGTTGCCAATAGAAACTGCGTGCAAAGTAGCTCCACTTCTTGTTCAGTGTGTGCATCATAGTGATCTCCATATAGTCTAGAGATGGAGGGTCATATGGCTCTTAGTGTCGTTGCTCACTGTTGCAAGTATGGCGGCTTGGAAATGTAATGTTCATAGGATATAATTGTTACATCTCCACCCATCTAGGACATCTGAATGGGGGTTTGCAGCTATTGTCTGGCCAGTGTGTACTGGGGTCGGCGAGTTCAATGTGAACCAGGTCATTTCACTTGGGTCTTATAAATAGGAGTCTAAGACCACTCATTCAGTGTTCTTGGCATTTGCCACGACTCGACTCTTGGCCTCGCATGGCAGAGCCTCGTCACCCATTTCAGTAGGGGATAGGTGGTATGTGACACTAGTCCTTTGGAGGTGGCTGTCCGTCGCCTGCTGCGTGCAGCAGTCTCCCAAGCTGGGGGGGAGCCTATATTGGCTCTATGGTTGGGAGGTGAGTGTGATATCTGTGCTGCTATTTGTTTGTAGATTTTACTTGTGTCTTGACTTGTCTAGTAGGGAGGTTCCTGAAGGATTTAACATTGGTATGAGAGGAGCTCCATGCTCGTAGATGGCAGGAACCCCAAGGAGGTGGAAGATGGATGATGAGCAGGGGATTGTTAGGAGGGGACTGTGTGGGAGCAGCCACCCTTTTTTATGTTTTGTTGGAAGCTAGATTGGAAAAAGAAAAGGGCAGCGGAGGCAGTCACCTGTACCCCTAAGTAGGTGTTTGAGATAGGAGCTGCCTTGCTATTCAGGGAACCATGAACAGGGGAGATCAGTGGAAAGGGTAAATCCCACTGGGAAAAAGGAAGGATTCAACCTTTTATTGCCTGTTGGAGGTTTTCTTCTTGAATGAAAGAGTGAAAGCAAAGCAGCTGGTGGTCAAAATGGTCCTTGTTGATTCCTTTCCCTCTGCTCCCCCTGGGGATCAACTAATTACTGCTCCTTTGGCCATGCAAACCTCCTTAGAGGACTGGCACATGAGGGAAGAATGAACAGAATCACTTAGTTGGCTGGTACCTGAGGAAAAAGGAAAGCAGCCCTTCGAAGAGCCTGGTTCATGGCCTGGTTGAGCAGAAAAACCTCTCCTCTGAGCAATAGAATCCATGCACAACTGGAAGGTGGAGCTGCTGCAGGAGAGGAAGCAGTTTCTAGCACTGTTGGTACCCTAATCAGGGATCCAATAAGAGAAGGACAAATGGCTGCGAGGTGGCAACATCTAAACCACTAATTTTTGGGCTGTCCAGCGTAAACGTTCAAGCCACATGCTTAATTTAGAAATAAATTAATGAGTGGCTGAGAATGAATGTGTGAACTAAGCTCAATTAGAAAGTTTTATAAATTCAGTTGAGGTGGTGGCTGAAAAATAGGGGAAGTGGCTAAAAAAGTAGAGGTGGTTGAAAATAGACGTGGGATGATTTGATGAAAATTATAAAAAGAGCCATTCCTTCTTTCATTCATCACATTTTCTTGACTCCCAAACTTGCGCTCAAGGAGGAATGAAGTCTCTCGTATATCATCAAGCCTCGCTAACTACCTTGAGCCTCTCTACTTTCTCTTTCCTCATGGAGATGTTCCCTCAGCCTACTACATCTCAGCCATCTAAACCAGCCAGTCAAGTCCAACCTATGGAGGAGCTGATGACCTCCATATCTGCTTACATGCAGAGGCATGTCTCGAAGGAGTCTCTAAACTTTTTTAGCACACCGAAGGCTCACTAGTGCCTGCTCTATGTCAAGAGCTCTTAGATGTGAGAAACGAGGTGATGGCTTTGAGGTCTAGTTACCTCCCACACTTGGCAGTCACCATGAATACTTTGCCAGAGCACTTCCATCTTGAACCCTTTCGATGGGACAAGAAGGAATGCGATGGTGTTAACAGTGATTGACTGTTCAAGTGGACGGGCTTCTTCAACGTATATGGGCTTGCTGATGCTCAATGCATCGACAATCTCCAACTCATCTTGAAGGAATGAGCATATTCTTGGTGGGTTGCTCTCAAACCTCAATCTACTACATAGGAACAATTTTAGATGGCCTTTTGTGCACATTCTGTGCCGGATGATAGGATGGTGTTAACAGTGATTGACTGTTCAAGTGGACGGGCTTCTTCAACGTATATGGGCTTGCTGATGCTCAATGCATCGACAATCTCCAACTCATCTTGAAGGAATGAGCATATTCTTGGTGGGTTGCTCTCAAACCTCAATCTACTACATAGGAACAATTTTAGATGGCCTTTTGTGCACATTTTGTGCCGGATGATAGGACCGAGGCCTACAAAAGACTACTCTGGAGCAAGATGGGAAAGATGTCCTTCGACGCTTATTTACAAGAGTTTTGAGACTTGATTTAGATGACCAAGGCTCTAGAGGAGCCACAAGCATGGTTCCATATGCTATATCTTTTTGGGTTTCCACTTGCATATCAGAATGAGGTGTTGCGGAATCCGATTCTGTCATTGATGAACATCTACAAGTTTGCGAGGAACTATGACAATACCCTGGCAATTTTGTGAGGGAACAAGGGGCGGAGGCACCAACATGAAGCATTTCACTGCTCCAACTTCAATATCAGTTTAGTCCAAGAGACCGCCATGGAAGGAGATGGGCAACGATAGCACTTTCGGAGCTCTTAGACTCGAGGATAGGTGCAAAGAGTGCTGTTATGACAAGCCACATCTGATTGGATCCAATCAGTACCACATGGAAGAGGACCAAGACATATGGAGTCTCGATTGAGATGTCTTCTTCGGATCATCTAGAGAGCGATGAAAAGGCAGATCACACGAATCAGATTATGGAAGATGTGTTATGTGCATGTCTCCTGACGATAGCTTGATTGCGACCATTACCTTGCCCAGATTGAGTTCACTTATAATAGTACTAAGCATTCGTGTACAGGGTGTAGCCGTTCATGTTGATGTACAATTATGAGCCAAGACCACCACTTGCTACTCTACTCAAGGGTGTGGAGATTAAGTCTGTGGATGATTTCTTCCAGAATGCAAGAAATGCTACAGACTGTGAGGGAAAGCATAAAGACAAACCAGGATAGATCTCCCTTCTATACTAACTAGCACTGTAGAACTCCTAACCTCTAGGTTCGCATGTGGGTGTACCTGATTCTGAACCGATACGAATTGACTCATGCACAAAGTTATCTTCCTGATAATATGGTCCATTCTAGATCACAAGGAAGATAACCTACATATCCTATGAGTTAGATCTCCCTTGAAGGATCTCTATTCACCCTGTGTTCCATGTTAGTAGCTTGGAGGAGGGACTTGGGAAGGATGATATAGCGTGCCTCGGGGGGAGATTCTTACCTTGGAGGATTTGATACGTTCCATTGGAGCCAGAGGTTGTTCCGGACTAGAGGGAGAAGAATGCTCCGA
>CM035424.1:46449096-46451596 GCA_020310875.1 Ceratopteris richardii
AGAATAGGTAAGAATAGAATAGATGAGATAAGAATAGGATAGGTAAGAATAGAATAGATAAGATAAGAATAAAAAAGATAAGATAAGAACAGATTAGGTAAGAATAGAATATATTAGGTAAGAAAAGAATAGATAAGATAAGAATAGAATAGGTAAGAATAGAGTAGGTAAGAATAGAATAGGTAAGAATAGAATAGGTAAGAATAGAATAGATAAGATAAGAGTAGAACAGGTAAGAAAGAATAGGTAAGAATAGAATAGAAAAGATAAGAATAGAACATAATAGATAAGATAAGAATAGAATAGGTAAGAATATAATAGAATAGGTAAGAATATAATAATAAAATATATAAGAATAGAATAGGTAGGCATAGAATAGAATAGATAAGATAGAATAGGTAAGAATAGAATAGAATAGAATACGTAAGAATAGAATAGAATAGAACATATAAGAATAGAATAGAATAGGTAAGATGAGAATAGAATAGGTAAGATAAGAATAGACTCGATTTGATAAGAATAGATCTGATTCGATGAGAATAGATAAGAATAGATTCGATTCGATAAGGTTCGATAGATAGGTTGGATAGTATTCGATAGATAGGTTGGATAGCTTTTGATAGATAGGTTAGATAGATTACGTAGGTTAGATAGATAGGAGATAGATAGATATCCTACCTTATGAAAGTACAAATACCGTACGGGAAGTCCTGATTTTGAAGGTATGTACATAGTACTGTACCTTAACATACATGATTGATTGTACCTGAACAACTATGAAATTTACACACCCATGTGAATTGCTTTCTGCACACCTACACTTGCACAAATGGTTAGGCAGCGTTCATCTCTGTTGGTTTGTGGAGTAAATACAATAGCTGATTTTTTGTACAATTGAGTGTCTGTATGTATTTATGATACAGAAATTTTTCGCTCTGTGCAATTCTCTTATGGGACCTGGTTTTCAATTTGTAAGTAAATCAAATAATAATGAACAGAAATCCCTTTTTTGAGTGAACGTGTTCCCCTCATCTATCATATGTATTCAAATGAATGTCTGACTACGGGATTTTATCAGTCCTCTTATATCTCTGTAAAATTGAATCCATGGTTTCGGAGCATTTCCTTGAGATGGTAACTTGACATTGCAGGAGAAGCAATTATCTTCTCAACCTACGGGTCGAGTCAGCAACATCTCAATGGATTTATCATCGGATCAACCACCGGACTACATGGTTTGTGTATCTGAGGACTATACATCCTTTACATTGTTTATCAGTTATTTTTGCCTTTCGAAATGTGCATGAAATTCAAACTTTGGAGAGAGCTAAAAAATGTTTCTAGTGTGGCGAGGCCTTCTTGTAGGTTTGTAATAGCTTCTTTTTCCACTTTACTTTGCTGAGTTGAGAGAAATTTTGATTTCGTACAATGTAGGTCTGATTGTAGGAAATGTTGGAGAATCATGGCAACTGCCACTTGTATTCTTTAAGCCTTCTGTCCTTTCATAGAGAAGATATGTATGCAGCATTGCATGCATTTTGAGAGGGCATAATCAATTAATGGCTTTTAGATGAACTTGTTGCTGCAATAGTGATGAGTGTTCCTCTTTGATAAATAGAGATGTGGATCACATATTCCCCATTGATTATTTGATTCTTCTTCTAGTTATTTAAAAGGGCTGTTTTTCAGAGTAACAAAGCTTAGAATTTAGAGATGCTTGCATTCTTATAGCTACAAAGAAGGGCATTTTCAATCTTATTTGAAGATTAAGAGAATCTTTAGATGTTTGTGAAATATTCACATGTTGGAAATTTATGGTAATGTAGAAAGCTTGTTTGAAAATTGATTTGGCTTCAAAAAGAGAGTATGTTTGGGTGATTAGTTTATTTGCAAGTTATTTGCTGTTTCATAAAACTTTCCAGAAAAACTTTTGATTTTCCTATGTCGATAAATATCCTAATAATTTTTCTTTTACTTGCACGAAGTTTTATGTAAAGTGCCTTTTGAAAGAACTTAACCTCTCTGCATAAAAACATAAAGATCATATGGTTTTAAGCATTGTGGTTTTTGATAGGAATACAATATCTGATGTAGAGGGGCTCAGAAGCCTACAAGAAGTGAAATAAAGTGTTTTTGCCATTATCAGATCTAAATAATTTTGCTTTGAAAAGGATAAAGTATGGTAGATGTCATAAATGGCCTTGACAACATAACATACAATCATAAAGCATGAGTTTGATAAATTAAGGGGTTTATGAAACCAAACAACGTGACCAACGTGTAACCATGGAGTATGAAGTTTGGACAAGATCACACTTGCAATCGGATTCAAATGTGAATGTAAGATACAATCGTATTATCTTTGGTATGGAGCTATGGTTTTAAGTTGTATCTAAGCTTACTATTTCTATATGTAGTTTGGAAAGTTCATAGGAGCCCATCAAAGCTAGAGTAATAGTTGCTGATAGTAATACATTTGTCAAAGATGTTTCCAAATGGC